>JAIUJO010002402.1:5000-12500 GCA_023846275.1 Vanilla planifolia | reverse complement strand
AAGAAGAGGTAGAGGAGGAAGAAGAAGAAGAAGAAGAAGTAGAAGTAGATGAAGAAGAAGAAGAAGAAGAATAAGAAGATGAAGAAGAAGAAGAATAAGAAGAAGAAGAAGAAAAAGAAGAAGGAGATGGAGAAGAAGAAGTAGTAGAAGAAGAAGAAGAAGAAAATAAAGAAGATCTTGAAGAAGAAGATTATAAGGAAAAAAAAGAACAAAAGGAAGAAGAACAAGAAGAAATAGAAGAGGAATACATAGTAGTAGTAGTAGTAGAAGTAGTAGAAGAAGAAGAAGAAAAAGAAGAAGGAAAGGAAGAAGAGGAAGAAGAGGAAGAATAAGAAGAAGAAGAAGAAGAAGAAGAAGAATAAGAAGAAGAAGAAGAGGAAGGAGAGCAAGAAGAAGAACAAGAATATGAAGAAGAGGAAGAACAGAAGAAGAAGAAGAAGAAGAAGAAGAAGCAGAAAAAGAAGAAGAGGGAAAACAAGAAGGAGAAGAAGAAGAAGAAGAACAAGAAGGTAAAGAAGAAGTGAATGAAGACGAAGAAGAAGATGAAAATGACGAAGATGTAGAAGAAGCAGAAGAAGAAGAAGAAGAAGAAGAAGAAGAAGAAGTAGATGAAGAAGAGGAAGAAGAAGAAGAAGAACAAGGACAACAAGAAGCAATAGAAGAAGAAGCAAAAAAAGAAGAAGAAAAAGAAGAAGAAGAAGAACAAGAAGAAAAAAGAAGAAGAAGAAGAAGAAGAGGTCGATGAATAAGAGCAAGAAGAAGAAGAAGATGATGTTGATGATGTAGAAGCAGTAGTAGAAGAAGAAGAACATGATGATGATGATGATGATGATGAAGAAGAAGTAGTTGAAGAGAAGGAGATGAAGAAGAAGAAGTAGTAATAAAGAAAGAAGAAGAAGAATTTGAAGAATAATAAGAAAAAGTTGATGGAGAAGAAGAAGAAGAAGAAGATGAAGAAGAAGAAGACGAAAAAGAAGAAGAAGAGAGAGGAAGAAGAAGAAGAGGAAAAAGAAAAAGAAGAAGATGAATAAGAAGAGAAGAAGAAGAAGAGGAGGAAGAAGAAGTAGAAAAGGAAGAAGAGGAAGAAGAAGAAGAACGAGAAGAGAAGAAGAAGAAGAAAGGAAGGAATAAAAGAAGTCGATGAAGAAGAAGAAGATGTAGAAGTTCATGAAGAAGAATAAGATGATGAAGAAGAAGAAGAAGCAGAAAAGAAAGAAGAGGAAGAAAAAGAAGAAGAAGAGGAAAAAGACGGAGGAAAAGAAGATAAAGAGGAAGAAGAAAAAGAGCAAGTAGAAGAGGAAGAAAAAGGTAAAGAAGAAGAAGAAGCAAGAGCAAAAGAAGAAGGAGAAGAAGAAGAAGAAGAAGAAGAAGAAGAACAAAAATAAGAAGAAGATGAAGATGAAGAAGAAGAAAAAGAAGAAGAAAGAAGAAGAGGAAGAAGAAGTAGAAGAAGAAGAACGAGAAGAAGAAGAAAAAGAGGAAGAAAAAGAAGAAGAAGAAGAACAAGAAGAAGAAGATGAAGAAGAAGAAGAAGAAGAAGAAGAAGAAGAAGTTGAAGAAAAAAGAAGAAGAAGTAGAAGAAGAAGAAGAAGAAAAAGAAGAATAAGGAGAAGAGGACGAAGAAGAAGAAGATGATGATGATGAAGAAGAAGAAAATCTAGAAGAAGAAGAATAAGAAGAAGAAGATCATGCAGAAGAAGAAGAAGAAGAAGAAAATTTTAAGAAAAAGAAGAAGAAGAAGAAGAAGAACAAGAACAACAAATATAAGAAGAAGATGATGATGGTGAAGATGATGAAGAAGAAAAAGAAGAAGAAGAGAAGAAGAAGAAGAAGAAGAGAAAAGAAGAATAAAATAGGAAGAAGAACAAGAAGAAGAAGATGATGAAGAAGAAGAAGAACAAGAAGAAGAAGTTGAAGAAGAAAGAAGAAGAAGAGGAAGAAGAATAATAAGAAGAAGAGGACGAGGAAGAAGAAGAAGATGATGAAGAAGAAGAAGAAGAAGAAGATGAAGAAGAAGAAGAAGAAGAAAGAAGAAGAAGAAGAAACAATGAAGAAGAAGAAGAAGAAGAAGAAGATGAAGAAGAAGAAGAAGAAGACGAAGAAGAAGAAGGTGATGAAGATTATGAAGAAGAAAAACAAGCAAAAGAAGAAGTAGAAGAATAAGAGGAGAAAGAAGAAGAAGTGGAAGAAGAAGAAGAAGAAGAAGACGAAGGAGAAGAAGAAGAAAAGGAGGAGGAGGACGAGGAAGTAGAAGAAGAAGAAAAGAAGAAGAAGAAGATAAAGAAGAAGAAGAAGATGAAAAGTGGATGAAGATGAGAAGAAGAAGAAAAAGAAGAAGATGAAGAAGAAGAAGAACAGGAAGAAGAAGATCATGAAGAAGAAGAAGAAGAAGAAGAAGTAGAAGAAGAAAGAGTGAAGAAGAAGAAGAAGAAGAAGATGAAGAAGAGGAAGAAGAAGATGATGAAGAAGAAGAAGAAGGTGATGAAGATGTTGAAGAGAAAAAGAAGCAAAAGAATAAGAAGTAGAAGAATAAGAGGAGAAAGAAGAAGAAGAGGAAGAAGAAGAAGAAGAAGAAGAAGAAGAGCAGGAGGAGGAAGTAGAAGAAGAAGAAGAAAGAGGAAGAAGAAAAAGAAAGAAGAAGAAGAAAAGAAGAATACGAAGAAAAAGAATAAGAAGATGAACAAGATAAAGATGAAGAAGATGATGATGAAGAAGAAGAAGCTGAAGAAGAATAAGAAGAACAAGAAGAAGCATAAGCATAAGAAGAAGAAGAAGAAAAAGATGAAGAAGAAAAAGAAGAAGAAGAAGAGGAAGAAGAAAAGGAAGAAGAAGAGGAAGAAGAAGAAGAAGAAGAAGAAGAAGAAGCAGAAGAAGAAGGGGAAGAAGAAGATGAAGACGAAGTAGAAGTAAAAGAGGAAGAATAAGCAGAAGAAGAAGAAAAAGAAGATGCAGAAGAAGAAGAAGAAGTTGAAGAGGAAGAAGAAGAGAAGATGAAGAAGAAGGAAGAAGAAGAGAAGAAGAAGAAGAAGAAGATTAAGAGGAAGAAAAAGGATAAATGGAAGTAGTAGTAGAAGTAAAACAAGAAGAAGAAAAAAGATGAAGATGATGAAGGAGAAGTAGAAGAAAAGAAAAAGAAGAAAAAGAGAAAAAGGAGATTGAAGAAAAACAAGAATGGGAAGAAGTGGAAGAAGAGTAAAAAGAAGAAGAAGAAGAAGAAGATGAAGAAGAGGAAGAAGAGGGAGAAGAAGAAGAAGATGATGAAGAAGTGGAAGAAGAGGAAGAAGAAGAAGCAGAGAAAGTGAAAAAGAAGAAGAAGAAGGCGAAAAAGAAGAAGAAGAAGAAGAAGAAGAAGAAGAAGAAGAAGAAAAAAGAAGAAGAAGAGGAGGAAAAGAAGAAGAGGATTAAGAAGAGGAGGAAAAAGAAGAGAAGAAGAAGAAGAAGAAGAAGAAGTAGTAGTAGAAGAAGAAGAGAAGAAGAAGAAGAACAAGAACGAAGAAGAAGAAGAAGAAGAAAGTGGTAGAAGAGGAAGAAGAATAAGAAGAACAAGAAGTGGTAGAAGAGGAAGAAGAATAAGAAGAAGAAGAAGAGGTAGATGAGGAAGAAGAGAAGAAGAAGGAGAATGAGGAGAAGAAGAAGAAGAAGAAGTGGAAGAAGAGGAAGGTATAGAAGAAGACGAAGAAGAAGAAGAAGAACAAGTAGAAGTTGATGAAGAAGAATAAGAAGAAGAATAAGAAGAAGAAGAAGCAGAATAAAAAGAAGAGGAAAAAAAAAAGTTGAGGAAGAAGAAGAAGGAAAAGAAGATAAGAAGAAGAAGAAGAGGAAGAAGAAGAAAAAGAAGTAGAAGAAGAAGAAGAGGAAGAAGAAGAAGAAAAAGAAGAAGGTAAAGAAGAAGAGGACAAAGAAGAAGAAGAAAAAGAAGAAAAAGAAGAAGAAGATGTGGAAGAAGAAGAAGAAGAAGAAGAAGAGGAAGAAGCAGAAGAAGAGGAAGATGAACAAGAATAAGAAGAAGTATAGAAGAAGGAGAAGAAGAAGAAGAAGAAGATGAAAAAGAAGAGGAAGAGGAAGAAGAAGAAGAAGAAATTAAAGAAGAAGGAGAAGAAATAGAGAGGAATTAGTAGTAGCATCAGTAGTAGAAGTTGAAGACGAAGAAGAAGAAGAAGAAGAAGTACAAGAAGAAGAAGAAGAAGAGGAAGATAAGAAGAAGAAGAAGAAGAAGAGGAAGAAGAATAAGAAGAAAAGAAGAGGAAGGAGGGGACGAAGAAGAGAAGAATATGAAGAGGAGGAAGAAGAGCAAGAAGGAGAAAAAGAAGAATAAGAAGCGAAAAAAGAAGAAGAAGAAGAAGGAAAAGAAGAAGTTGAAGAAGAAGGTAAAGAAGAAGAGGATGAGATGGAGAAGAAGATGAAATTGAAGAAGCAGAAGACGAAGAAGAAGAAGAAGAAGAAGAAGAAGAAGAAGAAGAAGAAAAGAAGAAGTAGAAGTAGATGGAGAAGAGAAAGAAGAAAAAGAGGAACAAGAACAAGAAGAAGCAACATAAGAAAAAGTCATAGTAGAAGAAGAAAAAGAATAAGAAAAAGAAGAAGTAGAAGAAGAAAAAGAAGAAGAAGAAGCAATTAAAGAAGAGCAAGAAGAAGAAGAAGAAGAAGTAGAAGAAGCAGGTCTAGAAGAAGGAGATGAAGAAGAACAAGAAGAAGTAGAGGAAGAAGATGTAGAAGCATAAGAAGAAGTAGATGGAGAAGAAGAAGAAAAAAAAAGAAGAAGAAGAAAAGAAGAAGAGAAGAAGAAGAAGAGGAAAAAGAAAAGGTAGGAGAAGAAGAAGAAATAGAAGAAGAAGAGGAAGAAGAAGAAGAAGAAGAAGAAGAAGAGGAGGAGGAGGAAGAAGAAGAAGAATAAGAAGAAGAAGGGAAAGAAGAAGAAGAAGAACAAGAACAAGATGAAGAGGAAGCAGAAGAAGTACGAGAAGAAGAAGATGGAGAAGAAAAGGAGTAGAATAAAGAAGAAGAAGTGGAAATAGAGAAAGAAGAAGGAGAAGAAATAGAAGAAGAAATAAAAGAAGAAATAGAAGAAGGCGAGGAAGAAGAAGAAAAAGAAGAGGATGAAGTGTAAGAAGATGATGAAGAAGAAGAAGAAGAAAATAAAGAAGAAGAGAAGAAGAAGAAGAGGAAGAAAAAAAGGAAGAAGAAGAAGAAGAAGAAGAAAAAGGAAGGAGAAGAAGATGAAGAAGAAGAAGAAGACATGGAAGAAGAAGTAGAAGAAGACATAGAGGAAGAAGAAGAAAAAGAAGAAGAAAATGAAGACGAAGAAGTAGAAGAAAAGAAGAAGAAGAAGAAGCAGAAGAAGAAGAAGATGAAATAGAGGAAGATGAAGAAGAAGGAGAAGAAGTCTAAGAAGAAGAAGAAGAAGAAGAAAAAGAAGAGGAAGATGATGATGATGATGATGACGATGATGTTGATGAAGATTAAGAGGAAAAAAGAAGAATAGTAAGATAAGAAGAAAAAGTGGAAGTAGTCGTAGTAGAAGAAGAAGTAGTTGAAGAAGAAGAAGAAAAAGATGAGGTTGATGAAGAACTAGAAGAAAAAGAAGAACAAGAAGAGGAAAAAGAGAAAGAAGAAGAAGAACAATTGAAAGAAGTGGAAGAAGAGTAGGAAGATGAAGAAGAAGAAGAAGAATAAGAAGAAGAAGAAGAAGAAGAAGAACAGGAAGAAGACAAAGAATACGAAGAAGAACTAAAAGAAGAAAAAATGAAGAAAAGAAGAAGAAAGAAGAAGAAGAAGAAGAAGAAGAAAAGGAAGAAGAACAAGAGGAAGGAGAGGAATAAGAAGAAGAAGACGATGAAGAAGTGGAAGAAGAGGAAGAAGAGGAAGAAGAAGAAGGAGCAGTGGAAAAAGAAGAAGAAGGCGAAGAAGAAGAAGAAAAGGAAGAGGATGTTAAAATAAACAACATGAAGAGAGGAAGAAGAAGAATGAGAAGAAGAAATAGAAGAATGAGAAGAAGAAGAAGAAGAAGAAGAGGAAGGTATAGAATAACACGAAGAAGAAGAAGAAGTATAAGTAGATGAATAAGAATATGAAGCAGAATAAGAAGAGGAAGAAAAAGTGGAAAAGAAAGAAGAGGAAGAAGAAGAAGAAGAAGAAGAAGAAGGTAAAGAAGAAGATGAAGAAGAAAAAGAAGAAGATGAAGAAGATGATGAGGAAGATGAAGAAGAAGAAGAAGAAGAAGAAGAAAAGAGGGAGAAGAAGAAGAAGAAGAAGCAAAAGAAGAGGAAGAAGAAGAAGAAGAAGATGAAGAGGAGGAAGAGGAGGAAGAGGAAGAAGAAGAAGAAGAAGACGAAGAAGAAGAAGAAAAAGAAGAGGAGGAAGAAGAAGATGAAGTAGAAGAAGAAGAAGGAGGAGGAAAAGAAGAAGACGAAGAGGAAGAAGAAGAGGAAGAAGAAGAAGATGATGATGATGATGAAGAAAAAGAAGAAAGAACAAGAACAAGAAGAAGAAGAAGAGGAATAACAAGATGATGAAGAAGAAGATCACAAGGAAAAAAAAGAACAAGCAGAAGAAGAACCAAAAGAAAAAGAAGTGGAATTAGTAGTTGCAATAGTAGTAGAAGTAGAAGATGAAGAATAATAAGAAGAAGAAGACGACGAAGAAGAAGTTGATGATGAAGATGAAGAAGAAGAAAAAGAAAGCAATAGAAGAAGGATTAGAAGAATAAGAGGAGAAAACAAGAAGAAGAAGAAAAAGAAGAAGAAGTGGAATAAGCAAAAGAGGAAGAAGAAGAAGAAAAAGAAGAGAAGATAAAGAAGAAGTAGATAGAAGAAGAAGAAGATAGAAGAAGAAGAAGAAGAAGAAGAAGAAGAAGAAGAAGTCAAAGAAAAAGAAGAAGATGAGGAAGAAAGAGAAAGAAAAGAGGAAGAATTAGAAGAAGTGGAAGAGGAGTAAGAAGAAGAAGAAGAAGAACAATAAGAAGAGGAAGAAGAGGAATAATGAAGAAGAACAAAAGAAGAAGATGAAGAAGAAGAAGGTGAAAAAGAACAAGAAGAAGAAGAATAAGAAGAATAAGAAGAAGAAGAAGAACAAGAAGAGGAAGCTAAAGAGAAGAGGAAGAAGAAGAAGAAGAAAAGGAAGAAGAAGAAGAAGATGTAGAAGATGAAGAATTAGAAGAAGAAGATGGCGAAGAAGAAAAAGAAGAGAAGAAGATGAAGAAGAGGAAGGAGAGGAAGAAGAAGAAGAATGAGAAGAAGAAGAAGAGGAAGAAGTGGAAGGTATAGAAGAAGATGAAGAAGAACAAGAAGAAGAAGTAAATGAAGAAGAATAAGAAGAAGAAGAAGATGATGATGAAGAAAAGAAGCAAACAAGAAAGAAGAGGAAGAAAAAAGAAGAAGAAGAGGAAGAAGACAAAGGAAAAGAAGATAAAGAAGAAGAAGAAGTGGAAGAAGAAGAAAACAAAGAAGAAGAAGAAGAGAAGAAGAAGAAGAAGAAGAAGGTAAAGAAGAAGAGGATGAAGAAAAG
>JAIUJO010002644.1:37500-42500 GCA_023846275.1 Vanilla planifolia | reverse complement strand
GGAGAAGAAGAAGAAAAAAAAGAACAAGAAAAGAAGTGGAAGAAGAAGAAATAGAAGAAGAACGAGAAGAAGAAGAAGAAGAAGTAGAAGAAGGAGGAGGAGGAGAAGAAGAAGAAGAAGAAGAAGGAGAAGAAGAAGAAGAAGAAGGAAAAGAAGAGGAACAAGAGGTAGAAGAATGAGAAGAAAAAGAAGAAGAAGAAGGAGAATATTAAAAAGAGGAACAACGAGAATGAAAAAGAAGAAGTAGAAGAAGAAAAAGAAGGATAAGAAAAAGAAGAAGAAGAAGGAGAAGGAGGAGAAGTAAAAGAAGAAGAAGAAGAAGAAGAAGAAGAAGAAAAGAAGAAGAGAAGAAGGAGAGGAAAAAGAAGAAGAAGAAGAAGGAGAAGAAAAAAAGGAAGAAAGAGAAGAAGAAGAAAACAAAGAAGAAGCAGGAGATGAAGGAGAATAAGAAGAAGAAGAAGAAAAATAAGAAGATTAAGATGAGGAAGGAGGAGAAGAAGAAGAAGAAGAAGAAGATGAAGAAGATTATGAAGAAGAAGAAGAATAAGAATAAGAATTAGAAGAATAAGAATAAGAGGAAGAGAAAGAAGAAGAAGAAGAAGAAGAAGAAGAAGAAGTAGAAGAAGAAGTAGAAGAAGATGATGATGAAGAAGAAGAAGAAGAAGATGAAGAAGAAGAAGAAGAAGAAGTAGAAGTAGAAGAAGAAGTAGAGGAGGAAGAAGAAGAATAAGAAGTAAGAGAAGAAGAAGAAGAAGAAGAATAAGGAGAAGAGGAAGAAGAAGAGGAAGAAGAAGGAGAAGAAGAAGAAGAGGGAGAAGAAAAAGAAGGAGAAGGAGAAGAAGAAGGTGGAGAAGAAGAAGATGAAGAAGTTTAAGGAGAAGGAGAAGAAGAAGGAGAAGGAGAAGAAGAAGATGAAGGAGAAGGAGAGGAAGAAGGACAAGAAGAAGAAGAGGAAAAGGGAGATGAAGGACAATAAGAAGGATAAAAAAAAGAACAAGAAGAACAGAAGAAGGAGATAAAAAAGAAGAAGAAGGAGAAGGAGAAGAAGACGAAAGACAAGAAGAAGGAGAAGAAGAAGAAGAAGAAGAAGAAGAAGAAGGAGAAGAAGAATAAGAAGATGAAGAAGAAAAAGAAGAAGAATAAGTAAAAGAAGCACAAGATAAAGAAGCAGAAAAATGAGAAGAAGAAGAAGAAGAAGAAGAAGAAGAGGGAGGAGGAGTAGAAGAAGAAGAGAAGAAGGAGAAGAAAAAGAAGAAGAAGAAGAGGAAGCAGAAGAGGAAGAAGAAGAAAGAGAAGAAGAAGAAGAAGAAGAAGAAGAAGAAGAAGAAGAAAATGAAGGAGTTGAAGGAGAAGAAGAAGAAGATGAAGAAGAACAAGATGAAGAAAACGAAGAAGAAGAAGAAGAAGGTGATGATGATAAATATGAAGAAGAGGAAGAAGAAAAAGAATAAGAACATGATAAAGATGGAGAATATGAAGAAGAAGAAGAACATGAAGAAGAAGATGAATAAGAAGAAGAAAATGAAGATGAAGAAAAAGAAGAACAAGTAGAGGTTGAAGAAGAAGCAGAAGAAGAAGAAAAAGAAGGAGAAGAAGAGTAAGTAGAAGAAGAAATAGAATAAAAAAATGAAGAGAGGAAGATGAAGAAGAATAAGAAGAAAAAGAAGGAGAAGGAGAAGAAGAAGGTGGAGAAGAAGAAGATGAAGAAGTTTAAGGAGAAGAAGAAGAAGAAGGAGAAGGAGAAGAAGAAGATGAAGGAGAAGGAGAGGAAGAAGGACAAGAAGAAGAAGAGGAAAAGGGAGATGAAGGATAATAAGAAGGATAAAAAAAAGAACAAGAAGAACAGAAGAAGGAGATAAAAAAGAAGAAGAAGGAGAAGGAGAAGAAGACGAAAGACAAGAAGAAGGAGAAGAAGAAGAAGAAGAAGAAGAAGAAGAAGAAGGAGAAGAAGAATAAGAAGATGAAGAAGAAAAAGAAGAAGAATAAGTAAAAGAAGCACAAGATAAAGAAGTAGAAAAATGAGAAGAAGAAGAAGAAGAAGAAGAGGGAGGAGGAGCAGAAGAAGAAGAGAAGAAGGAGAAGAAAAAGAAGAAGAAGAAGAGGAAGCAGAAGAGGAAGAAGAAGAAAGAGAAGAAGAAGAAGAAGAAGAAGAAGAAGAAGAAGAAGAAGAAAATGAAGGAGTTGAAGGAGAAGAAGAAGAAGATGAAGAAGAACAAGATGAAGAAAACGAAGAAGAAGAAGAAGAAGGTGATGATGATAAATATGAAGAAGAGGAAGAAGAAAAAGAATAAGAACATGATAAAGATGGAGAATATGAAGAAGAAGAAGAACATGAAGAAGAAGATGAATAAGAAGAAGAAAATGAAGATGAAGAAAAAGAAGAACAAGTAGAGGTTGAAGAAGAAGCAGAAGAAGAAGAAAAAGAAGGAGAAGAAGAGTAAGTAGAAGAAGAAATAGAATAAAAAAATGAAGAGAGGAAGATGAAGAAGAATAAGAAGAAAAAGAAGGAGAAGGAGAAGAAGAAGAAGAAGAGGAGAAGAGGAAGAAGAAGAATAGGAAGAAGAAGAAGAAGAAAAAGAAAAAGAAAGAAAAGTAGAAGAAGAAGAAGTTGGAGAAGGAGAAGAAGAAAAAGATGGAGAAGAGGAAGAGGGAGAAGGGGGATGTGAAGATGAAGAAAAGTTAGAAGTAGAAGAAGAAGAAGAAGAAGAAGAAGGGGTAGGAGAAGAAGAAGAGAATGAGAGAAGAAGAAGAAGAAGAAGATGAAGAACAAGGAGAAGCAGAAGGAAAAGAAGAAGTAAGAGGATGAGAAGAAGAAGAAGAAGAAGAAGAAGAAGAAGACGAAGGAGACGAAGAAGATGAAGAAGAAGAAGAAGAAGGAGAAGTAGAAGGAGAGGAAGAAGAAGAGCAAGAAGGAGAAGAAGAAGTAGAAGAAGGAGAAGAAGAAGAAGAAGAAGAAGAAGGAGAAGAAGAAGAAGAAGAAGAAGAAGAAGGAGAAGAAAACGAAGAAGATCTAAAAGAAGGACAAGAAGAAGTAGAAGAAAAAGAAGAAGAATAAGAAAAAGGAGAAAAAAAAGGAGAGGAAAACGTAAAAGAAAAAGAAGAAGAAGGGGAAGAAGGAGGAGAAGAAGGAGATATAGATGGAGTAGAAGAAGAAGAGAAGGAGAAGAAAAAGAAGAAGGAGAAGAAGAAGAAGAAAAAGTAGGAGAAGATGAAGAAGAAGAAGAAGAAAGAGAAGAAGATGTAGAAGAAGAAGTTGAAGAAGGAAAAGATGACAAACAAGAAGAAGAAGAAGAAGAAGTAGGAGGAGAAGAAAAAGACGAAGAAGAAAGAGAAAAAGAAGAAGAAGAAGAAGAAGAAGATAGAGAACAACAAGAAATATAAGAAGGAGAAGAAGATGAATAAGAAGAAGGAGAAGGAGAGAAAGAATATGATGAAGATGAATAAGAAGAAGAAGAAGAAGAAGAAGAAGAAGAAGAAGAAAAAGGAGAAAAAGATGAAGAAAAAGAAGGAGAAGAAGAAGAAGAAGAAGAAGAAGGAGAGGATGAAGAAGAAGATGTAGAAGAAAGAAAAGAAGAGGATGTAGGGGAAGAAGAAGAAGAAGAAGAAGAGGAAGAAGAAGAAGATGAAGAAGAAAGAGAAGAAAAAAAGGAAACAGAAGAACAAGAAGAACAAGAGCAAGTAAAGGAAGAAGTACAAGAAGAAGGAGAAGAAAATGTGAAGAAGAAGAAGAAGTAGGAGAAGAAGAATAGAAAGAAGGAGGAGAAGGAGAAGAAGAAGAAGAAGAAGAAGAAGAAGATGGAGATGAAGAAGGAGAAGGAGAAGAAGAAGATGAAGAAGGAAGAGAAGAAGAAGAGGAAGAAGACGAAGGAGATGGAGAAGACGAAGAAGAAGAAGAAGAAGAACAAGAAGAAGAAGAAGAAGAGGAAGAAGATGAAGAAGATGAAGAAGAAAGAGAAGAAGAAGAAGAAGGAGAAGAAGAAGAAGAAGAAAGAGAAGAACAAGAAGAAGAGGAAGATGGAGAAGAAGAAAAAGAAGAAGAAGATGATGGAGAGGAAGTCGAAGAAGTAGAAGAAGAAGGATAAAAAGAAGGAGAAGAAAAAGAAGAAGATGATGAGGGAGAAGGAGAAATAGAAGACAAAGAAGAGAAAGAAGAAGAAGAAGAAGGAGAAAAAGAAGAACAGAGTAGGGAAAAGATAAAGAAGAAGATGAAGTAAAAGAAGAAGAAGAAGAGGAAGAAGAAGATACATGATGTCGAAGAAGAAGAAGAAGAAGATGATGAAGAAGAAGAAGAATGAGAAGAAGAAGAAGAACAAGAAGAAGAGGAAGAGGGAGAAGATGTAGAAGAAGTAGAAGATCGAGAAGAAGTAGAAAGAAAAAGAAGTTGAAGAAAAAGAAGGAGAAGAACAAGGAGGAGGAGAAGAAGAAGAAGAAGAAGAAGAAGAAAGAGCAGAAGAGGAATAAGAAAGATAAAAGGAGAAGAAGGAAAAGAAAAAGAAGAAAAGGTAGTAGAAGAAGGAGGAGAAGAAGAAGAAGGAGGAGGAGGAGAAGGAGAAAAAGAAGAAGAAGAAGGGGAAGAAGAAGAGGAACAAGAAGAAGAAGAAGAAGGAAAAGAAGAAGAGGAAGAAAAAGAAGAATGAGAAGAAAAAGAAGAAGAACAAGGAGAAGAAGAAGGAGAACTAGAAGAAGAAGATGAAGAGGAACAAGAAGAAGAAGAAGTAGAAGAAGGAGAAGAAGAAGGAGAAGAAAAATAATAAGAAAAACGAGAAAAGGAAGAAAAAAAGAAGAGGAAGAAGAAGAAAAAGAACAAGGAGAAGAAGAGGAAGAAGAACAAGAAGAAGAAGGAAAAGAAGAAGAAGAAGGCGAAGGAGAAGGAGAAGAAGAAGAAGGAGGAGGAGAAGGAGAAGTGGAAGAAGAAGAAGAAAGAAAAGGAGAAAAAGAAGAAGGAGAAGGATATGAAGGAGAATAAGAAGAAGCAGAACAAGATGATGGAGAAGAAGAAG
>JAIUJO010002644.1:25000-27500 GCA_023846275.1 Vanilla planifolia | reverse complement strand
AGAAAAAGAAGAAGGAGAAGAAGGGGAAGATGAAGAAGAAGAAGAAGAAGAAGAGGAAGAAGAGGAAGTAGAAGAGAAGGAAGAAGAAGAAGAAGTCGAAGAAGAAGAAGAAGAGGAAGAAGAAGAAGAAGAAGAAAAAGGAAAATAAAAAGATGAAAAAGAAGATGAAGTGGAAGAGGAAGAAGAAGAAGAAGAAAAAGAAGAAGATGAATAAAAAGAAGAAGAAGAAGAAGAAGAAGAACAAGAAGATGAAGAGGAAGAAAATTTGAAGAGGATGATGAAGAAGAAGAAGGAAAAAGAGAAGAAGAAGGAGGAGGAGGAGATGATTAAGAAGAAGAAGAAAAAGAATAAAAAAGATGAAGAGAGTAGGAAGAAAAAGAAGGAGGAAGAAGTGGAGTAGGTGGAGGAGGAGAAGAAGAAGAAGAAGAAGAAGAAGAAGAAAAAGAAAAAGAAGAAGAGGAAAAAGAAGAAGAAGAGGAAGAAGAAGAAGAAGAGAACAAGAAGAAAAAGATTAAGAAGATGGAGAAGTAGAAGTAGAAGTAGAAGAAGAAGAAGAAGAAGAGGAGGAAAGAAGAAGAAGAAGAAGAAGAAGAAAAAGGGAAAGAAAATGAAGAAGAAGATGAATAAGAAGAAGAACTAGAATAATAATAATGATAAGAAGAAAAGAAGAAGAATAAGAAGAAGAACAAGAACAAGAGCATGAAAAAGAAGAAGAACTTGGAGGGCAGAAAGAAGAAGAAGAAGAAAAAGGTGCAGAAGAAGAAGGAGAAGGAGAAGGAGAAGAAGGAGAAGTAGAAGCAAAAGGAGAAGAAGATGAAGAAGAAGAAGAAGAAGAAGAAGAAGGAGGAGAAGAAGAAGAAGAAAAAGAAGAAGTGGAAGAAGGAGGAGTAGAAGAAGAAGATGAATAATAATAATAATAATAATAAGAAGAAGGTGAAGGAGCAGAAGTTGAGGGAGAGGAAGAAGAAGGAGAAGAAGAAGAAGAAGGAAATGAAGAACAAGAGAGGAAGGAGAAGAAAACCCAGAAGAAGAATGAGAATAAAAAGAAGAAGAAGGACAAGAAGGAGAAGAAGAAGAAGATGGAGAGGGAGAAAAACAAGAAGCAGGAGAAGAGGAAGAAGAAGAAGAAGATGAAGGAGAAGAAGAAGAAAAAGAAGCAGAAGAAGTTGAAAAAGTATTTGAACAAGAAGGAGAGAAGATAAAGAAGAAAAAGACGAAGAAGGAGGAGGGGAAGAAGAAGTTGTAGAAGAAGGAGAAGAAGAACAAGAATAAGAAGAAGATGGAGAACAAGAAGAAGGAAGACAAGTAGTAGAAGTTGATGAAGGAGAACAAAGAGGAGGAGGAGGAGGAGAAGAAGAAGAAGAAGAAGAAGATAATGGAAGAAGAAGAAAAAGAAGAAGAAGAAGACGAAGAAGAGAAAGAGTAAGAAGAAGAAGAAGAACAACAATAAGATGAAAAAGTGGAAGAAGAAGTCGAAGAAGAGCAAGAATAATAATAATAAGAAGAAGATGAGGAAGAAGAAGAGGAAGAAGAAGAAGAAGAAGAAGTCGAAGAAGAAGAAGAAGATGAAGAAGAAGAGAAAGTAGAAGGTGATGAATATGATAGAGTAGAAGAAGAAAAAAAAGTAGAAGAACAAGAAGAAGAAGACGGAGAAGAAGAATTAGATGAAGAAGAAGATGATGATGAAGAAGAAGAAGTAGACGCAGAAGAAGAAGTCGAAGTAGAAGAAGAAGAAGAAGAAGAAGAAGACGAAGGAAAAGAAGAAGAAGAAGAAATAGTAAAAGTAGAAGAAGAAGAAGAGAGGAGGAAGAAGTAGTAAAAGAAGAAGAACAACAAGAACAAGAAGGTGAAGGAGGAGGAGGAGAAGACATAGAAGATGATGATGCAAAAGAAGAAGAAGTAGAAGAAGAAGAACAAAAAGAACAAAAAGAAGAAGAATAGTAAGAAGAGGAAGTGGAAGAAGAAAAAGAAGAACAAGAAGATGTGGATGAAGCAGTAGAAGAAGAACAAGAAGAAAAAGAAGAAGTCAAAGAAGATGTAGAAGAAGAAGAAGAAGAAGCACTAGTAGTAGTAGAAAAAGAGGAGTAAGAGAAGAAGAAGAAGAAGAAGAAGAAGAAGAAGAAGAAGAAAAAGAAGAAGAAGAAGGAGAAGGAGAAGATAAAGAGGAAGAAAAAGTAGAAGAAGTAGAAGATGACAAAGAAGAAGAAGAAGAAGAAGAAGAAGGAGAAGAAGAAGAAGAAGAAAAAGAAGAAGAAGAAGCAAGAGAAGAAGAAGAAGAAGAAGGAGAAGAAGAAGAACAAGAAAAAGAAGGAGAAGAAGAAGAAGAAGATGGAGAGGAAGGAGAAGAAGAAGAACAAGGAGAAGGAGGAGAAGAAGATTAAGAAGAAGAACAATTTGAACAATAAGAACAAGAAGGAGAAGGAGAAGAAGAAGGGGAAGAAGAAGAAGGACAAGAGGAAGAAGAAAAAGGAAGTGAAGAAGTAGAAGAAGAGGAGGAAGG
>JAIUJO010002644.1:10000-12500 GCA_023846275.1 Vanilla planifolia | reverse complement strand
GAGAAGAGCAAGATGAACATGAAGGAGAAGAAAAAGAAGAAGAAGAAGAAAGAGAAGGATAAGAAGAAGTAGAAGTAGAAGAAGAAGAAGAAAAAGAAGAAGAAAAAGAAGAAGAAAAGAAAAATAAAAAGAAGAAGAAGGAGAACAAGAAGAAATAGATGAAGGAGAAGAAGAAGAAGTAGAAGAAGAAGATGATGATGAAGAAGAAAATGAAGATGATGAAGAGCAAAAAGGATAAGAAGAAGAAGAAGAAGAAGGAGAAGAAAAGAAGAAGAAGAAAAAGAAGTAGAAGAAGGCGGAGAAGAGGAAGAAGACGACGAAGAGGGAGAAGAAGAAGAAGAAAGGGAAGATGAACAAGAAGAAGAAGAAGAAGAAGATGATGAAGAAGAAGCAGAAGAAGAAGAAGAAGAAGGAGGAGAAGAAGAAGTAGAAGAAGGAGGAGAAGAAGAAGAAGAAGAAGAAGAAGAAGAAGAAAAGAAAGGGGTAAGAAGAAGTAGAAGAAGAAGAAGGAGAAAAAGAAGACGAAGTGAAGAAGAAAATAAAAGAAGAAGAAGAAGTAGAAGAAGAAGGAGGAGGAGGAGAAGAAGAAGAAAAACAAAAGAAGTTGAAGAAGGAGAAGAACAAGGAGAAGAAAAAGAAAGAGAAAGAGGAGAAAAGGAAGAAGAAGAAGAAGAAGAAGACGAAAGAGAAAAAGAAGAAGTAGAAGGAGGAGGAGGAGAAGATGAAGAAAGGAAAGAAGAATAAGGAGAAGGAGAAGAAGAAGTAGAAGAAGAAAGATAATGATAGGGAAAAGTAGAATAAGAAGGAGAAGAAGATGAAGGTGATGAAGAAGAAGAAGATTAAGAAGAAGAAGAAGAGGGAGAAGAAGAAGAAGAGATGATTGAGAAAAAAATGAAGAAGAAGAAGGAGGATGAGGTGAAGGAGAATAAGAAGAAGAAGAAGAAGGAGGAGAAGAAGAAGAAGAAGAAGAAGAAGAAGATAATGATGACGATAATGAAGAAGAATAATAAGATGACGAATAAGAAGAACAAAAAGAAGAAGAAGAAGAAGAAGATGCAAAAAGAGGAGAAGAATAAGAAGAAGAAGATGATGATTATGATGACGATGATGATGAAGAAGAAGAAGAGGAAGATGATGAAGAAGAAGATGAAGAAGAAGATAGAGAAGAAGTAGAAGTTGTATATGAAGTAGAAGGAGAAGATGGAGGAGGAGGAGAAGAAGAAGAAGAAGAAGAAGTAGAAGTAGGAGAAGCAGAAGAGGAAGAAGAAGAAGATTGAGAAAAATAAGAAGAAGAAGAAGAAGGGGAAGAAGAAGGAGAAGAAGAAGAAGGAAAAGAGGAACTAGATGAAGAAGGATAAAGAGAAGAAGAAGAAGAAGAAGGAGAAGAAGATGATGGAGAAGAAGAGAGATAAGAAAAAGATGAAGAAGAAGAAGGAGAAGAAGAAGGAGAAGATGAAGAAGAAAAGGGGGAGGAAGGAGAAGAAAAAGAATAAAAAGGAGAAGAAGAAGAAGAAGAGAAGAAGGAGAAGAAAAAGAAGAAGAAGAATGTGAAGGAGAAGAAAAACATGGAGAAGACGAAGGAGAAGAAGAAGAACAACAACAACAAAATGAGGGAAAAGTAAAAGAAGAAGAAGAAGAAGGAGACGAAGTAGTAGAAGTAGAAGGAGAAGAAGAAGATGAAGAATTTGGAGAAGAAGAAGAAGATGAAGAGGAAGAAAGAGAAGTAGAAAAAGAATAAAAAAAAGAAGGAGAAGAAAGAGAAGAAGAAGAAGAAGAAAAAGAAGAAGAAGAAAGAAAAGAAGAAGAAGAAGAAGAAGGATTACAATAATAATAAGAAGAAGAAGAAGTAGTAGAAGAACAAGGAGAAGAAGAAGAAGAAGAAGAGAAGAAGAAAAGAAGAAGCAGAAGGAGAAGAAGAAGAAGAAGAAGGAAGAAGAAGAAGCAGAAGAAGAAGAACAAGGAGAAGAAGAAGTAGAAGAAGGAGAAGAAGGACAAAGGAGAAGAAGAAGTAGAAGAAGGAGAAGAAGGGACAAGAAAAAGAAGAAGAAAAGGAGAAGAGAAAGAAAAAAAAGAAGAAAAAGAAGAAGAAGAAGAAGACGAAGAAGAAGGTGAAGAAAAGAAGAAGAAGAACAACAACAAGAAGGCAAAGAAGAGGACGAAGAAGAAGAAGAAGAAGAAGAAGTAGAAGAAAAAGAAGAAGAAGAACGAGAAAAAGAAGAACAAGAAGAAGGAGAAGGAGAAGAAGAAGAAGGAGAAGGAGAAGAAGAAGAAGGAGAAGTAGATGCAAAAGAAGGAGAGAGAAGAAAGAGAAGAAAAAGAAGAAGAAAAAGGAATGGTGGAAGAAGAAAAAGAAGAAATAGAAGAGGAAGAAGAAGAAAAAGAAGAAGAATGAGAGGAAGAAGATGGGGAAGAAGAAGAAGAAGAAGAAGAAGGAGGAGGAGGAGGAGGATTAGGAGAAGAAGAAGAAGGAAAAGAAGATGAAGAAGAAAAAAGAGAAGGA
>JAIUJO010002644.1:0-2500 GCA_023846275.1 Vanilla planifolia | reverse complement strand
AAGATAAGGAGAAGAAGAAGAAGAAAAAGAAGAAGTGGAGGAGGAGGAAGAAGAAGAAGAAAAAAAAAGAAGGAGAAGAAGGGGAGTAAGAGGAGGAGGAGTAGAAGAAGAAGAAGAAGAAGAAGAAGAAGAAGAAAAAGGGGTAGGAGAAGAATAAGAAGGAGAAGGAAGGACAAGAAGAAGATGAAGAAGAAGAAGAAGAAAGAGAAGAAGAAGTAGAAGAAGAAAAAGAACAAGGAGAAGAAAAAGAAGAAGGAGAAGAAGAACTAGAAGAATGAGAAGAAGAAGAAGAAGAAAAAGAAGATGAAGAAGAAGAAGAAGTTGGAGAAGAAGGAGAAGAAGTAGAAGGAGAAGCAGAAGAAGAAAAAGAAGACGAACAATAAGGGGAAGAAGAAAGGGAAGAAGAAGAGGAAGGAGAAGAAGGAGAAGAAGGAGAAGAAGGAAAAGAAGAAGAAGACGAAGAAGAAGAAGAAGAAGAAGAAGTAGAAGAAGGAGGAGGAGGAGGAGGAGGGGGAGGAGGAGGAGGAGGAGAAGAAGAAGAAGAAGAAGAAGAGGAAGAAGCAGAAGAAGAAGAAGGAGAAGAAGGAGAAGAAGGAGAAGAAGAAGAAGAAGAAGAAGAAAAAGAAGAAGAAGAAGAAGAAGAGGAAGAAGGAGAAGAAGAAGAAGAAGAAGAAGAAGAAGGAGAAGAAAAAGAAGGAGAAGAAGAAGAAGGAGAAGAAGTAGAAGAAGAAGAAGAAGGATAAAATGAAGGAGTAGAAAAAGAAGAAGATAAAGAAGGCGAAGAAGAAAGAGGAGAAGAATAAGAAGAAGAAGAAGAAGAAGAAGAGGGAGAAGAAAGAGAAGAAGGAGAAGAAGAAGAATAGAGGAAGGGCAAAGAAAAAAAAGAAGTTGAAGGAGAAGAAGAAGAAGAGAAGAAGGAGAAGAAGTAGAAGAAGAAGAAAGTGAAGAAGGAAAATACTAAAAAAGCAAAGCAGAAGAAGAAGAAGAAGAAGAAGAAGAAGAAGAAGAGGAAGAAGAAGGAGAAGAAAAAGATGAAGGAGTTGAAGAAGTAGAAAAAGGAGAAGAAGAATGAAAAGAAGGAGAAGAAGAAGAAGAAGAAGAAGAAGAAGAAGAAGAACAAGTAGGGGAAGGTGAAGAAAGTGAATAAGTAGGAAAGGAAGAACAAGACCAAGTAGAAGAAAAAGAAGAAGAAGAAGAAGAAGAAGAAGAAGAAGAAGAAGAACAGAAGAAGGAGAAGAGGGAGAAGAAGAAGAAGAAGAAGAAGAAGAACAAGTAGGGGAAGGTGAAGAAAGTGAATAAGTAGGAAAGGAAGAACAAGACCAAGTAGAAGAAAATGAAGAAGAAGAAGAAGAAGAAGAAGAAGAAGAAGAAGAAGAAGAAGAAGAACAGAAGAAGGAGAAGAGGGAGAAGAAGAAGAAGAAGAAGAAGAAGAAGATGATGATGATGATTAAGAAGGAGAGGAAGAAGAAGAAGAAGAAGTAGGGAAAGAAGGAATAAGAAGAAGAAGAAGAAGGAGATGAAGGAGAAGTATAAGAAGAAGAAGTTGAAGATGAAGAAGATGAAGAAGATGTAAAAGAAGTAGAAATAGAAGAAGAAGAAGAGGAAGAGGAAGAAGTGGAAGAAGAAGAAGATGAAGAAGAGGAAAAAGAAGGAGAAGAAGAAGAAGAAGAGAAGAAGAAGAAGAAGAAGAAGAAGAAGAAGAAGAAGAAGAAGAGGAAGAAGAAGAAGAAAGAGAAGGAGAAGAAGAAAAAGAAGAAGAAGAAGTAGATGAAGAAGATATAGAAGAAGAAGGAGAAGAAGAAGAAGAGGAAGATAATGATGAAAAAGTAGAAGTAGAAGCATAAGAAGAAGAAGAAGAAGATGAAAGAGAAAGAGAACAAAAAGTTAAAAAAGATAGAAGAAGAAGAAGAAGAAGATGAAAAAGGAGAAGAATTAAGACTAGAAAATGATAGAGAAGAAGAAGGAGAAGGAGAATAAGAAGAAGAAGGAGATGTAGAAGTAAAAGAAGAAGAAGAAGAAGGAGAAGGAGAGGAAGAAGATGAAGAAGAAAGAGAAGAAGAAATGGAAGATGAAGAAGACGTAAATGAAGAAGATAAAGAAGAAGAAGAAGAAGAAGAAGTTGTACTAGAAGAAAAAGAAGAAAAATTAAAAGGAGGAGGAGGAGTGGAATAAGAACAAGGAGAAGAAGAAGAAGAAGAAGAAGGAGAAGACAAAGAAGAAGAAGATGAAGAAGAAGAAGAAGAAGAAGTAGTAGAAAAGAACAAGAAGATGAAGAAGAAGGAGAAGAAGAAGAATAAGAAGGAAAAGAAGAAGAAGAAGAAGAAGAAGAAGAAGAGAAGGAAGTAGAAAAACAAGAAGTAGAAAAACAAGAAGAAAAAGAAGTCAAAGGACAAGAAGAACAGGCAAAAGAATAAGAAGAAGAAGAAGAAGGAGAAGAAGAAGAAGAAGAAGAAGAAGAAAAGGAGAAGAAGAAGAATAAAAGTAAGAAGAAGAAAGGGAA
>JAIUJO010002006.1:12500-15000 GCA_023846275.1 Vanilla planifolia | reverse complement strand
AGGAAGAAGGAAAAGAAGAAGAAGAAGAAGAAGAAGGAGCAGGAGAAGAAGCCAAAGAAGGAGGAGGAGAAGAAGACGAAGGAGAAGAAGACGAAGAAAAAGGAGAAGAAGAAGAAGACAAAGAAGTAGACGAGGAGGAGGATGAAGAAGAAGATGAAGAAGTAGAAGAAGAAGAAGTGGAAGAAGAAGAAGAATAAGTAGAAGAAGAAAAAGAAGAAGAGGAACAAGAAGAGGAAAAACTAGAGGAAGAAGAAGATGATGAAGTAAAAGATGAAGAAGTAAGAGAAGAAGAAAAAGAATAATAATAATAATAAGAAGAAGAAGATGATGATGATGATGTTGATGAAAAAGAAAAAGAAGAAGAGGAAGAATAAGAGGAAGAAGAAGAGGAAGAAGAAGAAGAAGAAGAAGAAGAAGAAGACAAAGAAGAAAAAGAAGAAGAAGAATAAGAAGAAAAAGAAGAAAAATAGTAATAAGAAGAGGAGGAGGAGCAAGATGGATAAAAAGTGGACGAAGAAGAAGAAGATGTAGAAAAGAAGAAGAAGAAGATAATGAAGAAGAAGAAGTAGAAGTACAAGAAGAAGAAGGATAAGAAAATGAAGTTGAAGAAGAAGAATAAAAAGAGGAGGAGGTGGAAGAACAAGAAGATGTTCAAGAAGAAGAAGATGAATAAGAAGTAGAAGAACGTAAAGAAGAAGAAGAAGAAGAAGAAGAAAAAGAAGGAGAAGGAGAACAGAAGAAGAAGTGGAAGAAGAAAAGGAAGAAGAAGAAGATGTAGAAGAGGTAGAAGTAGAAGATGAAGAAGAAGAAGAAGTAATAACAGTCAAAGTAGAAGAAGATGAAGAATGAGAAGGAGAAGGAAAGAAGAAGAAGATGATGATGAAGACTAATAATAACAATAGTAATAAAAAGAATAATAAGAAGAAGAACAAGAACAAGAGGAAGAAGAAGAAGTGGAAGAAGAAGCACATGAAGAAGAAGGAGAGGAGGAGGAGGATGAGGAGGAAGAAGAAGAAGAGAGAAGGAAAAGAAGAAGAGGGAGAAGGAGAAGAGAAAGAAGAAGAAGGAGAAGAAGAAGAAGATGAAGAAGAAGGAGGAGAAGAAGAAGAAAATGGGGGAAGAAGAAGAAAAAGAGGAAGAAGAAGACGAAAATGAAGAGGAAAAAGACGAAGAATAAGAATAAGAAGAAGAAGATTAACAACAAGAAGAAAAAGACGAGGAGAAGGAAGATTAGAAAGAAGAGGAAGAGGAAGAGGAAGAAGAAAAAAGAACAACAACAACGACCTGATGATGAAGGAGAGGGGGAAGAAGAAGTGGAAGAAGAAGAAGAAGCAAAAGAATAAGGAGGAAAAGAGGAAGGAGGAGAAGAGTTAGAGGAAGATGACGATTAAGAAGATGAAGAAGAAGAAGAACAAGAAGAAAAAGCAGTATAAGAAGAAGACGAAAAAGAAAAATGAGGAGAAGAAGAAGAAGAGGAAGAAGAAGAAGAAGATGATTAAGAAGAAGAAGAAGATGATTAAGAAGTAGAAGAAGAAGAAGAAGAAGAAGAAGAAGAAGAAGAAGAAGAAGAAGAAAAAGTAGTAATAGTACTAACCATGGATGAAGAAGAAGAAGAAGAAGACATAGAAGAAGAGGTTGAGGAAGAAGAAGTGGTTGAGGAAGAAGTAGAAGAAGAAGAAAAAGGAGAAGAAGAATAAGAAGAAGAACTAAAAGAAGAAGAAGAAGACGAAGCAAGACAAGAAAAAGAAGAAGAAGAAGAACAGGAAAAAGATGGAGAAGAAGAAGACAAAGAGGAAGAATAAGACGAAGATGAAGAAGAAGAAGAAGAAGTAGACCTAAAAGAAGAAGAACAAGAAGAAGAAGAGGAAGAGGAGGAAGATAAAGAAAATGAAGAAGAAGAAGAAGAACAATAAGAGGAAGAGGAAGAGAAAAAGTAAGAAGAAGAAGAAGAAGATGTTGAGGAAGACAAAGAAGAAGAAGACGAAGGAGAAGAAGTAGAGAATGATGGAGGAGAAGAAGAAGAAGAGGAAGAAGATGAGGAAGAATTAGTAGTAGTAGAAGTAGAGGAAGAAGAAGAAGAAGAAGAAGAGGAAGATGTAGTAGTAGTAGCCATGGAAGAAGAAGAAGAAGAAGTTGGAGGAGGAGGAGGAGGAGAAGAAGAAGAAGAAGAAGAAGAAGAAGAAGAAGAAGAAGAAGAAGAAGAAGAAGAAGAAGTAGAAGTAGAACATGACAAAGAAGGAGAGAAGCAGGAAGAAGAAGAAGAAGAAGAAGTAGAAGAGGAAGAAAAATAATAATAATAATAAGAAGTAGAAGAATAAGAAGGAGAAGAAGAAGAAAAAGAAGAAGGAGAAGATGAGGAAGAAGAACTAGATGAAGAAGGACGAGAAGAAGAAGAAGAAGATGATGAAGACTAAGAAGGAGAAGAAGAGGAAGAAGAAGAGGAAGGAGAAGAAGAGGAACAAGAAGAGGAAGTGGAAACAGAAGAAGAAGAAGAAGAAGA
>JAIUJO010002006.1:0-2500 GCA_023846275.1 Vanilla planifolia | reverse complement strand
GAACTAGAAGAAGTAGAAGTAGAAGAAGAAGAAGAGGAAGAAGAAGAAAAATAAGATGAAAAAGAAGTAGAAGTAGAAGAAGAAGAAAAAAAAGTAGAAGAAGAAGAAGAAGAAGAAGAAAATGGAGCAGGAGAAGAATAAGTAGAACAAGAAGAAGAAGGCGAAGAGCAAAACGAAGAAGAAGCAGAAGGAGATGAAGAAGGAGAAGAAGAAAAAGACGAAGAAGAAGATGACGAAGAAGAAGTAGGAGGAGGAGAAGATCAAGAAGGAGACCAAGGAGAAGAAGGAGAATAATAATAATAATAATAATAATAATAATAAGAAAATGAAGAAGAAAAGGAAGAAGAAGAAAAAAAGAACAAGAACACAATGAAGAAGGACAGGAAGAGGAGGAAGAAGAAGAAGAAAAAGAAGATGAAAAGAAGAAGAAGAAGAAGAAGAAGTAAAGGAAGATGGAGAAGAAGAAGAAGAAGATGATGAAGTAGAAGAAGAAAAACAATAACAACATGAAGAAGAAGAAGAGGTGGAGTAGGAAGAAGAAGAAGAAGAAGAAGAAGGAGAAGAATAAGAGGAAGAAGAAGTTGAAGAACCCGACGAAGAAGAAGAAGAGAAGAAGATGAAGAATGAGAAGAAGAAGAAGAAGAGAAAGAGCAGGAGGAAGAATAAGAAGAAGAAGATAATGAAAAAGAAGAAGGGGAAGAAAGAAAGGATGAAGATGAAGATGAAGAAGGAGAAAAAGAAGTAGAAGAAGAAGAACAACAACAACAAGAAGGAGAAGAAGAAGAACAAGAACAAGAAGATGGAGAAGAAGAAAAAGAAGAAGAAGACGAAGAAGAAGAAGATGATGATGATGAAGAAGTAGAAGAAGAAGAAGAAGAAGAAGAGGAAGAAGGACAAGAGCAAGGAGAAGAAGAAGAAGAAGATGAAGAAGAAAAAGAAGAGGAAGAGCAAGTGGAGGAAGAAGAAGGAGAAGAAGATTAAAATAAGAAGAGGAGGAAGAAGAACAAGAGGAAGAAGAAGAGGAAGAAGAAGAAGATGAAGAAGAAGAAGAAGTAGAAGTAGAAGAAGAACAAGAAGAGGAAGAGAAAAAGGAGAAGTAACAGAAGAAGAAGGAGAAGAAGGACAAGAAGAAGTAGAAGAAGAAGAATAAGAAGAAGAAGAGGTAGAAGAAGAAGAGTTACACGAAGAAGAAGAAAAAGAAGAAGATGATGAAGAAGAAGAAGAAAAAGAAGAAGCAAAAGAAGAAGAAGAGGAACATGAAGACGAAGAAGAAGAATAGAAATAAGAATAAGAATAACAAGTAAAAGAAGAGGAAGAAGAAGAAGTAGAAGAAGAGGAAGAAGAAGAAGATAAAGAAGAAGAAGTAATAGTAGAAGAAGAAAAGAATTAGAACACAATGAAGGAGAGGAGGAACCAAAACAAGAAGAAGATGAAAAAGACAAAAAAGAAGGATAGAATGAGGATGAAGAAAAAGAAGAAGAAAATGGAGAAGAAGAAGAAGAAAAAGAAAAAGTAGAAGAAATAGAAGAAGAAGAAGAGGAAAAGTAGGAGGAGGAGGGGGAAGGAGAAGAGGAAGAAGTAGAAGAACAAGAAGAAGAAAGGGACGAAGAAGAAGCAAAAAAAAGAAGAGGAAGAAGAAGAAGAAGAACACGAAGAACAAGTAGAAGAAGAAGAGAAGAAAAAGAAGAAGAGAAAGAAGAGGAGCCAGAAGAAGAAGAAGAAGAAGAAGAAGAACAAGAACAAGAACAAGAAGAAATAAAAGAAGAAGAAGAAGATGAAGAGAAAGTCAAAGAAGAAGAAAAAGAGGAAGAAGAAGAAGAAGTAGAAGAAGAAGAAGAGGAAGAAGAAGGCGATGAAGTAGAGGAAAAAGAAGAAGAGGACTAAGATGTTGAAGGAGATGTTGAAGAAGATGAAAAAGGAGGAGGAGAAGAAGAAGAAGCAGAACAAGAAAAAGAGAAAGAAAAGAAAGAAATAGAAGAATAGAAGAAGAAAAAGAAGAAGAAGAAGAAGAAGAAGAAGTAGAAGGAGAGTAAGTGCAAGAGGAAGAAGAAGAAGAGGAAGGAAAAGAAGAAGAAGATCAACAAGAAGAAGAGGTAGAAAAAGATGAAGAAGAAGTAGTAGTAGAAGAAGAAGAAGAAGGAGAAGAAAAACACGTTGGAGATGATGAAGAAGAAGAAGAAGGAGAAGGAAAAAGGAGAAGAAGAAAAAGAAGAAGGGGGAGAAGAAGAAGAAGAAGAAGAGGAAGAAGAGGAAGAAGAACCCAAAGGAGAAAGACAGGAAGTGGAGGAAGAAGAAGAAGAATATGATGAACACAAAGAAGAAGGAGAGGAGGAGAAAGAAGATGACAAGAAGAAGAAGAAGAAGAAGAAGGAGAAGAAGAAGAAGAAAAATAAGATGAGCAAAAAAAAAGTAAAAGAAGAAGAAGAAGAAGGAGAAGGATAAGAAGAAGAAGAGGAGGAGAAATAAAAAGACAAAGTAGTGGAAGAGGAAGATGAAGAAG
>JAIUJO010000598.1:0-45000 GCA_023846275.1 Vanilla planifolia | reverse complement strand
AAAAGAACATGGAGGAGAAGAAGAAGATGAACGAGAAGATGAAGGAGAAGGAGAAGGTGAAGGAGAAGGAGGAGAAGGAGTAGAATTTGAAGAAGGAGAAGAAGAAGGAGAAAGAGGAGGAAAAGAAGGAGAAGTAGAGGGAGAAAAAGAAGAAGAAGATGGAGAACAAGGAGAAGGAGAAGGAGATGGCGAAGAAGGAGAAGGACAAGGGGGAGAAGGAGGCGAAGAAGATGGAGAAGAAGAAGAAGAAGAAGATGGAGGAGGAGGAGGAGGTGAAGAAGGAGAAGAAGAAGGAGATGAAGAAGGAGAAGAAGTAGGAGAAGGTGAAGGAGAAGTAGGAGGAGAAGAAAAAGGAGATGGGGAAGAAGGAGAAGGAGGTGGAGAAGAAGAACAAGAAGAAGGAGGAGAAGAAGGAGAAGAAGGAGAAGGAGAAGAAGGTGAAGAAGGATGAGGAGAAGGAGAAGAAGAAGGAGTCAAAGCAGGAGAAGGAGAAGAAAGAGGAGGAGAAGGAGAAGAAAGAGGAGAAGGAGAAGGAGGAGGAGGAGGAGATGGAGGAGAAGGAGGACAAGGAGAACGAGGCGAAGGAGAAGCAGGAGAAGGAGGAGAAGGAGGAGAAGGAGAAGGAGGAGAAGGAGAAGGAGGAGGAGGAGAAGAAGGAGAAGGAGAAGAAGGAGAAAGAGAAGGAGAAGGAGTAGAAGGGAGAAAAAGAAGAAGGAGAAGGAGAAGGAGTAGGAGAAGAAGTAGAAGGAGAAGGAGGAGAAGGAGAAGGAAAAGAAGCAGAAGGAGAAGAAGAAGGAGAAGAAGAAGGAGAAGGAGAAGAAAGAGAAGAGGGAGAAGAAGGAGAAGAAGGAGAAGGAGAAGAAAGAGAAGTAGGCGACGGAGAAGAAGGAGAAGGAGAAGAAGGGGGAGAGAGAAGGAGAAGGAGAAGAAGGAGAGGAGGAGGAGAAGAAGGAGAAGAAGAAGGAGGGAGGAGGAGGAGGAGAAGGAGAAGTAGATGATGGAGAAGGAGAAGAAGGAGATGGAGAAGAAGGAGAAGGAGGAGGAGAATGAGAAGGAGAAGAAGGAGAAGGAGAAGGAGAAGAAGCAGAAGAAGAAGAAGGAGGAGAAGAAGGAAGAGATGAAGGTGGAGAATCAGGAGAAGGAGAAGAAGAAGGAGAAGAAGAAGGAGAAAAAGGAGAAGGAGAAGGAGAAGGAGGAGAAGGAGAAGGAGGAGGAGAAGGAGAAGGAGAAGGAGGAGAAGGAGAAGGAGATGAAGAAGCAAATAAAGAAGAAAGAGAAGGAGGAGGAGAAGGAGAAGGAAAAGAAGGAAAAGAAGGAGGAAAAGGAGAAGGAGGAGAAGAAGGAGGGGAAGGACAAGAAGGAGGAGGAGAAGGAGAAGGAGTAAGAGAAGGAGAAGGAGGAGAAGGAGGCGAAGTTTGAGAAGGAGAAGAAGAAGATGGAGAAGGTGGAGAAGGAGGAGAAGTAGAAGGAGGGGAAGGAGAAGGAAAAGAAGGAGGAGGAGAAGAAGAAGGAAGAAGAAGTAGAAGGAGGAGAAGGAGGAGAAGAAGAAGGATGAAGAAGACGAAGAAGAAGAGGAAGACAAACACGAAGAAGTCGAAGGGGAAGAGGAAGAAGAAGAAGAAGAAGAAGAAGAAGAAGAGGGAGAAGAAGAAGGAGAAGAAGGAGAAGGAGAAGAAGTAGATGAAGAAGACGAAGGAGAAGAAGGAGAAGAGGGAGAAAGGGAAGAAAGAGAAGGAAAAGTAGAGGCAGAGGAAGAAGAAGACGAGGAAGAAGAGGATGAAGAAGAAGGAGGGGAAGAAAGAGAGGAAGGAGAAGATGGAGAAGGAGAAGAAGAAGAAGAGGGAGAACAAGAAGAAGGGGAAGGAGGAGGAGAAGAAGAAGAAGAAGAAGGAGAAGATGAAGGAGAAGAAGGAGAAGAAGAAGGAGAAAAAGGAGAAGAAGAAGCAGAAGAAGAAGTAGAAGGAGAAGGAGAAAAAGAAGAAGGAGAAGAAGAAGGAGAAGAAGGAGAAGAAGGAGAAGGAGAAGGAGAAGAAGGAGAGGAAGAAGAGGAAGAAGAAGAAGAAGGAGAAGAAGAAGAGGAAGAAGAAGAAGAAGAAGAAGAAGAAGAAGAAGTAGAAGTGGTAGAAGAAGAAGAAGAGGTAGAAGAAGAAGTAGGAGGAGGAGAAGAAGAAGGAGAAGAAGTATAAGAAGAAGGAGAAGGAGAAGGAAGATAAGGAGTCGAAGAAGAAGAGGAAGGAGGGGTACATGAAGAAGAGGAAGAAGAAGAAGAAGAAGAAGGAGAAGAAGGAGAAGAAGAAGTAGAAGAAGGTGAAAGAGAAGAAGAAGAAGATGGAGGACGAGAAGAAGAAGAAGAAGAAGAAGGAGAAGAAGAAGAAGTGGTAGAAGAGGAGGAAGAAGAAGAAGATGTAGAAGAAGAAGACGAAGAAGAAGAAGAAGAAGAGGATGAAGAAGAAGAAGAAGAACCAGCATAAGAAGAAGAAGAAGGAGAAGAAGAAGAAGAAGAAGAAGAAGAAGAAGGGAAAGGAGAAGGAGGAGAAGGAGAAGAAGAAGGAGAAGAAGAAAAAGAAGGGAGAAGAAGGAGAAGAAGAGGATGAAGAAGAAGAAGGAGAAGAAGAAGATGAAGGAGAAGGAGATGAAGGAGCAGAAGAAGGAGAAGAAGAAGGGAAAGAAGGAGAAGGAGAAGAAGAAGGAAAAGAAGAAGGAGAAGAAGAAGAAGAACAAGAAGGAGAAGAAGAAGGAGAAGCAAAAGGAGAAGAAGGAGTAGAAGAAGAAAAAGAAGAAGGAGAAGGGGTGGAAGAAGAAGAAGAAGGATATGAAGAATAAGAAGGAGAAGGAGTAGAAGAAGAAGAAGAAGGAGGAGGAGAAGAAGAAGAAGGACAACGAGAAGAAGAAGCGAAAGAAGAAGAAGATGAAGAAGGAGTAGGAGAAGAAGGAGAAGAAGAGGAATAGGAAGAAGGAGAAGAAGAAGAAGAAGAAGAAGAAGGAGAAGTTCAAGAAGAAGAAGAAGAGGAAGAAGAACGAGGAGAAGAAGAAGAGGAAAAAAGGATAAGAGGAAGAAGAAGGAGAGGGAGAAGAAGTACAAATAGGAGAAGAAGGAGAAGAAAATGAAGGAGAAGAAGAAGAAAGGGAAGAAGAAGAAGAAGAAGAAGAAAAAGAAAAGGGTGAAGGAGCAGAAGAAGAAGGAGAAGATGGAGAAAACGACGAAGAAGAAGTAGTGGTAGAAGTGGAGAAGAAGAAGAAGAAGAAGAAGAAGATGATGAAGAAGAGGAAGAAGAAGAGGAAGAAGAGGAAGAAGAAGAGGAAGAAGATGATGAAGAAAAAGAGGAAGAAGAAGAAGAAGAAGAAGAAGAAGAAGAAGTTGTAGAACAAGAAGAAGAAGAGGTAGAAGAAGACGAAGAATAAGGAGTAGAAGGAGATGATGGAGACAAAGGAGGAGAAGGAGAAGAAGAAGACGAAGAGGAAGAAGAAGGAGAAGAAGAAGAAGATGAAGAAGGAGGAGAAGAAGGAGAAGAAGGAGAAGGAGAAGAAAAAGGAGGAGGAGCAGAAGGAGAAGGAGAAGAAGAAGAAGAAGACGAGGGAAGGAGAAGAAGAAGGAGAAGAAATAGAAGAAGAATGAGAAGAGGAAGGTGAAGGAGAAGAATAAGAAGGAGATGAAGAAGTAGAAGGAGAAGGAGAAGGAGAAGGAGAAGAAGAAGGAGAAGAAAGAGAAGGAGAAGAAGAGGTAGAAGGAGGAGAAGAAGAAGCAGAAGCTGGAGAAGAAGAAGAAGGAGAAGAAGAAGAAGTAGAAGAAGGACAAGGAAAAGAAGAAGAAGATTAAGGAAGAGAAGAAGAACAAGAAGAAGAAGAAGAAGATGAGGAAGAAGGAGAAGGAGAAGAAGAAGAGGAAGAAGATGGAGAAGATGAAGAAGAAGAAGAAGAAGAAGAAGAAGAAATAGAAGTAGATGTTGAAGAAGAGGAAGAAGCAGAAGAAGGAGAAGAAGAAGGAGAAGAAGAAGGAGAAGGAGAAGAAGAAGAAGAGAAGAAGGAGTAAAAGAAGAAGGAGAAGAAGGAGAAGGAGGAGGAGGAGAAGAAGAAGAAGAAGGAGAAGAAGAAGGAGAAGAATGAGAAGAAGGAGGTGGAGAAGAAGAAGAAGAGAAGCAGGAGAAGGGGGAGGTGAAGATGAAGTAGAAGAAGGAGAAGAAGAAGGAGGAGGAGAAGAAGGAGAAAAATTAGTAGACGGAGAGGAAGATGATGGAGGAGAAGAAGTAGGAGAAGGAGGAGAAGGAGAAGAAGTAGTAGGAGAGGAAGGAGAAGAAGGAGAAGAAGAAGGAGAAGGAGAAAGAGAAGAAGATGGAGGTGAAGAAGGAGAGGGAGAGGAAGGAGAAGAAGGAGAAGAAGAAGAAGAAGAAGTAGAAGAAGGAGGAGGAGGAGGAGAACAAGGAGGAGGAGGAGGAGGTGGAGAAGAAGAAGAAGAAGAAGAAGAGGAAGGAGAGGAAGGATACGAAGGAGAAGAAAAAGAAGGAGGAGAGGAAGAAGAAGTAGGAGAAGAAGAAGATGGAGAAGTAGCAGAAGAAGAAGAAAGAGCTGGAGGAGATGAAGAAGAAGAAGGAGAAGGAGAAGGAGGAGAAGAAGAAGTAGAAGGAGGAGGAGGAGGAGAAGAAGAAGAAGAAGAGGAAGAAGTAGAAGAAGAGGAAGAAGACGAAGTAGAAGAAGAAGCTGAAGAAAAAGAAGACATAGAAGAAGAAGGGAGAGAGGAAGAAGAAGAAGAAGAGGAAGAAGAAGAAGAAGAAGAAGAAGAAGAAAAACAAGAAGGAGAAGAAGAAGAAGAAGAAGAAGAAGAAAAAGAAGAAGAAGAAGGAAGAGAAGAAGGAGGAGAAGAAGAAGGAGAAGATGGAGAAGGGGAAGGAGAAGAAGAATAAGAAGCAAGAGAAGAAGGAGAAGAAGGAGAAGAAGTAGAAGAAGGAGATGAAGGATAAGGAGGAGAAGAAGAATAAGGAGAAGAAGAAGAAAAAGGAGGAGGAGAAGAAGAAACAAGAGAAGAAGAAGAAGAAGACGAAGAGGAAGAGGAAGAGGAAGAAAAAGAGGAAGAAGAAGAACGAGGAGAAGAAGAAGAAGGAGAAGAAGAAGGAGAAGAAGAAGAGGAAGAAGAAGAAGGTGAAGGAGGAGGGGAAGAAGAAGAAGAATAAGGTGGAGAAGTAACGGAGAAAGAGGAAGGAGAAGTAGAAGATGAAGAAGAAGATTAAGAAAAAAAAAAGAACGAGGAGAAGAAGGAGAAGAAGGAGAAGATGGAGAAGAAGTAGAAGGAGAAGAAGAAGAAGAAGGAGAAGGTGGAGGAGAAGAAGAAGAAGAAGAAGAAAAAGAAGAAGAAGAAGAAGTAGAAGGAGAAGAAGAAGAAGAAGAAGAAGAAGAAGGATAAGAAGAAGGAGGAGAAGAAGTAGAAGAATAAGAAGAAGAAGGAGAAGAAGGAGAAGAAGGAGAAGAATGAGAAGAAGAAGAAGAAGCAGAAGAAGGAGAAGAAAAAGAAGAAGAAGAAGTAGAAGAAGAAGAAGAAGAAGAAGAAGATTAAGATGGAGAAGAAGAAGGAGAAGAAGAACGAGAAGGAGATGAAGGAGAAGAAGAAAGAGAGGAATAGGAAGAAGAATAAGGAGAAGAAGATAGGGAAGAAGAAGGAGAAGAAGAAGGAGAAGAAGAAGAAGTGGAAGAAGAAGGAGAAGGAGAAGAAGAGGAGGAGGAAGAAGAAGGAGAAGAAGGGGACGAAAAGGTGAAGAAGGAGAAGAAGGAGCTAAAGAAGGAGAAGAAGGAGGAGAAGAAGGAGAAGAAGAAGGGGAAGAAGAAGAAGGAGAATAAGGAGAAGAAGAGGAAGAAGAAGGAGAAGGAGAAGGAGAAGAAGGAGAAGAGGAAGGAGAAGATGGAGAAGTAGAAGGAGAAGAAAGAGGAGAAAAAGAAGGAGGCAATGAAGAAGAAGGAGGAGGAGAAAAAGGAGAAGAAGGAGAAGAAGGAGGAGAAGTTAGAGGAGAAGAAGAAGAATAAGAAGGAGAGGAAGAAGAAGAAGAAGGAGAAAGTGAAGAAGAGGAAGAAGAAGGAGAAGAAGAAGAATAAGAAGAATTAGACGAGTAAGAAGGAGGGGAAGAAGGAGGAGGAGGAGGAGGAGAAGAAGAAGAGGAAGAAGAAGAGGAAGAAGTTGAAGAAGGAGAAGAAGAAGAAGAAGAAGAGGAAAAAGAAGAAGAAGAAGGAGAAGAATAAGAGGAAGGAGAAGGAGAAGAAGAAGAGGGGAAGAAGAAGAAGAAGAAGGAGAAGAAGAAGAAGAAGGAGGAGAAGATTTAGAAGAGGAAGGAGAAGAAGAAGAAGAAGGAGAAGAATTAGGAGAAGAAGGAGAAGACGAAGGGGGAGGAGAAGCAGAAGAAGGAGAAGAAGAAGGAGAAGAGGAAGAAGAAGAAGAAGGAGAGGAAGAAGAAGAAGAAGGAGAGGAAGAAGAAGGAAGGAGGAGATAAAGAAGAAGAAGAAGGGGAAGTAAAAGGATCAGAAGGAGGAGAAGAAGGAGAAGAAGAAGGTGGAGGAGAAGAAGGAGGAGAAGAAGAAGAAGAAGAAGCAGAAGAAGAAGATGAAGAAGAAGAAGAAGGAGAAGAAGGGGAAGAAGAAGAAGGAGAAGAAGAAGCAGAAGAAGAAGAAGAAGGAGGAGAAGAAGTAGAAGAAGAAAAAGAACAAGAAGATGGAGAAGGAGGAGAAGATGGAGAAGAAGATGAATGAGGAGAAGAAGAATAAGAAGAGAAGAAGAAGGAGAAGATGAAGGAGGAGGAGAAGAAGGAGTAGAAGAAGAAGAAGAAGATGGAGAAGATCATGAAGAAGAAGAAGAAGAAGAAGAAGAAGAACTAGAAAAAGAATAAGAATAAGAAGAAGAAGAAGATGAGATGAAGAAGAAGAATACAAATAAGATGAAGAAGAAGAAGATGAAGATGTTGAGTAAGAAGAAGAGTAGCAGAAGCAGAAGGGGACATAAAAGAAGAAGAAGAAGTAGAAGAAGAAGTAGAAGAAGTGAAAGAAGAAGAACAGGAAGAAGAAGAAGTTGGAGGAGAAGAAGAAGAAGAAGAAGAAGTGAAATATTAAGAAGAAGAAGTAGAAGAGGAAGACGCAGAAGAAGAAGAAGAAGAAGAAGAATTAGTAAAAGAAGCTGAAGAAAAAGAAGAAGATGATGAAGAAGAAGATGAAGCACAAGAAGAAGAAGAAGAGGAAGAAGAAGAGGAAGAAGAGAAAGAATAAGTAGTAAAAGAAGAAGCAGCAGTAAAAGAAAAAGTAGTAGAAGAAGAAGAAGAAAATAAAGAAGAAGAAGAAGAAGAAGAAGAAGAAGAAGAAGGAGAAGAAGAAGAAGAAGAGGAGAAGAAGAATGAGAAGAAGAAGGAGATGAAGAAGGAGAAGAAGAAGGAGAAGAGGAAGGAGAAGAAGAAGGAGAAGACGAAGGAGAAGAAGAAGGAGAAGAATAATGAGAGAAGAAGGAGAAGACGAAGGAGAAGAAAAAGGAGAAGAAGAAGGAGAAGAGGAAGGAGAAGAGGAAGGAGAAGAAGAAGGAGAAGGAGAAGGAGAAGGAGACATAGATGAAGAAGGAGAAGAAGGTGTAGGAGAAGGAGAAGAAGGAGAAGAAGAGGGAGAAGAAGAGGGAGAAGAAGAAGTAGAAGAAGGAGTAGAAGAAGAAAAAGAAGAAGGAGAAGAAGAAGGAGAAGAACAAGTTGAAGAAGGGGAAGAAGAAGGAGAAGAAGGGGAAGAAGAAGGTGAAGAAGGAGGAGAAGGAGAAGAAGAAGGAGAAGAAGAAGAAGGAGAAGAAGAAGGAGGACAAGAAGTAGAAGGAGAAGAAGATGAACGATGAGAGAAGAATAAGAAGAGGAAGAAGAGAGAAGAAGGAGAAGAAGAAGAAGAAGAAGAAGAAGATGATGATGATGAAGATGAAGAAAAAGAAGAAGAACAAAGAAGAAGAAGATGATGAAAAAAAAAGAAAAGAAGATGAAGAAGAAGAATACGAAAAAGAAGAAGAAGAAGACGAAGAAGATGAATAACAAGAAGAAGTAGAAGAAGTTGAAGTTGAAGTAAAAAAGAAGTAGAAGAAGAAAAAGCAAAGAAGAATAAGGGGAAGAAGTAGAAGGAGAAGGAGGAAGAGAAGAAGAAGAAGAAGTGAAAGATGAAGAAGTAGAAGAAGAAGAAGCAGAAGTTGAATAAGAAGAAGAAGAATTAATAGAGGAAGCCGAAGTAAAAGAAGAAGATGATGAAGGAGTGGATAAAGTAGTAGAAGAAGAAGAAGAAGAAGAAAAAGAAGAAGAAGTAGAAGAAGAAGAATAAGTAGTAGAAGAAGAAGCAGCAACATAGAAGAAAATAAAGAAGAAGAAGAACAAGAAAAATTATAATAATAATAATAATAATAAGAAGAAGAAGAAGATAAAGTTGAAGAAGTAGAAGAAGAAGGAGGAGGAGGAGGAGGAGGAGGAGGTGGAGGAGGAGAAGAAGAAGAAGAAGGAGAAGAAGAAGAAGAAGATGAAGAAGAAGAAGATGTAGAAAAGAGGAGGATGAAGAGGAAGTAGAAATGAAAGGAGAGAAACATAATAATAATAATAATAATAATAATAATAATAATAATAATATTAATAATAATAATAATAATAATATTAAGAAGGAGAAGAACAGGAAGCAAACGTAGAAAAAGAAGAACTAGAAGAAGTAGTAGTAGTAGAAGCAGAAGAAGAAGAAGAAGAAGAAGAAGAAGAAGAAGAAGAAAAAGAAGAAGTAGGAGAAGCAGAAAAAGTAGTAGAAGAAGAAGAAGAAGAATATGATGAAGAAGAAGAAGAGAAAGATATGAAGAAGAAGAAGAAAAAGGAGGAGAAGAAGAAGAAGAAGTAGAAGAAGAAGCACAAGAAGAAGAAGAAGAAGATTTAGAAGAAGAACAAGTGGAAGAAGAAGAAGTTGAAGAAGAAGTAAAAGAAGAAGAAGAAGAAGCAGAAGAGGATGAAGAAGAAGTAGAAGAAGAATAAGAAGCAAAAGAGGATGAAGAAGAAGTAGAAGAAGCAGAAATGGGAGAAGAAGAAGAAGAAGAAGAAGAAGAAAAATCAAAAGAAGTAGTTGAAGAAGAAGAAGAAGCAGAAGTGAAAGAAGAAGAAGAAGCATAATCCGAAGCAGAAGAAGAAGAAGAAGAAGAGGAAGAAGAAGAAGATGAAGCTGAAGAAGAAGTAGACAAAGCAAAAGAAGAAGCATAAGAAGAAGAAGAAGAAGAAGAAGGGGATGAAGATCCTGAATTTATGAATTCATTTTGGTGACTTCTCTAGCCTACATTGCTTCATTAACGAGAGGCTGTTCACCAATGAAACGTTTTGTGGTTATGAGTATCATCGAGCATGGAAGGGATTCTTTCATCTTAATTTTCTAGGGCTAATAGGATGTAAGTAAAAAAGATAACTTCTCTCCCGTGACCCCCCATTAACGTCTTCAGACCAGTTGATGTTGCCATCGTCCGCCACTACATAGCTTAAGAATTTTTTCTTCGTTCCCTTTCGAATCCTGTGCCCAAACGGCACTCTCCGATGGGTTTCTCCCGTCTCTTAGGACTGGCTAACCCATGTGTAAGTTCCGTTAACGTGGAACCTTTCACCAACCAACACTCCATGTAGGCTTACGCCTCACGTTTGTATTGACCATTGGACCTTCCTACTCGATGGAGACTTTCATTTCTTTGAAGACCAGATGTGGGTCGCATGCTTAAGTGCGATTAATTTTTAGGGCGAGTTGATTCAGCAGGTAAGTTGTTACAGACTTCTGAGCAGATTTCAACTTCCATTACCACTGTCCTAACTATCTTAATAACCAACACCATTTGTGGACTCTAGGTTTGCACAAGTTAGACACCGAGACTGGGCTTTCAATTCATCCCACATCACCAGTTCTTCTTAACAAAAATGGTTCTATTGGAGCCTGGATTCCTTTGCTGAACTCATCAAAGCATCCAAGCTATCCTACCTATTTAAATTTGAGAATAGGTCGAGGGCATTGTGCCACCGATGCCTCTAATCATTGGCTTTACCCAATAGAACTTTGATTATGACTTTATCTATCTTAAGGGAAACTTTAAAGGGAGCCAACTACTAGATTGTTCGATTAGTCTTTCACCCCTAAAACAAGTTAGACGAATGATTTCCACGTCAGCGCCGCTATGGGTCTCCGTCAGAGTTTCCTTTGGCTTCACCCTACTCAAGCATAGTTCACCATCTTTTGAGTCCCAGCAAGCATGCTCTCACTCGAACCCCTCACAGAAGATCTGGGTTGGTTAGTGGCTTGCCCCTTAAATGAGGATGCCACCATACAGCTTTCTTACACCTTTTGGGCTTGCTCACCCATCGACTCGCAAGCATGTTAGACTGCTTGTTCGTGTTTCAAGATAGGTCAGATGGTGAGCCTACAGGCCATCACCCATGCAAGCGGTGTAGCCATGGCATGCCTCATTGGTGTGAACAATGTGACTAGCCACCAATATGATTTCTCCCTGGGCAACATCCACCTAAGCTCCAATCACCGTGATGGCTCGATACGGTCTTCTCCTCGAGCTGTGCAACAAACAGTCATTCGACGTCCAACATCAAGCTGAGGTGCACAGCCAGACCCCATCTACTTCCATCCTGATAAGTTCAAGCACTCTTTGACTCTCTTTTCAAAGTCCTTTTGTTATCTGTCTCTCAAAATCATGTAGCCTTGGATGGAATTTACCACCCAATTTGGGCTGCATTCCCGAACAACCTGACTTATTGATAGCTTCTCGTGTAGCATCAGGGGATGAGTCGAACGACACTCTTACCCTCCCCTAGTGCCCCTTTCCAGGGGACTTGATCCTCATCTGTTGCTAAGGACACCTCTCTAGACTATAATTTAGGCTTCAGGCTACCCAATTTCCAAACTAGGCTGGTCCCATTTTACTCACTATTACAAAGGGAATCCTTGTAATTTCTTTTTCCTCTACTTATTTACATGTTTAAATTCAATGGGTAGATTTACCTAACATGGGTTCATAATTCAACACCATGGAGCATGGAGTTGGATCTGTGAGGGGCATCTCCTTGTCATACTGCAATATCAATTCTTGCTGACCAACACCATGGTAGCCAGTAGCATCCACCTCTGATCATATCGACAGTCGACCATCACCCAACACTTCAACATGCCATGCAATAGCATGGGGCGCCATCAATCATCTCCAAAATGTGGCCCAAAACCCAAACCAACAATTCTTGGCTTTCACAATGAGCGATAGGTCGCATTAACCCCCATATAGGCATGCCCTCAACAAGCATCCTTAAGTGCAACTTGCATTCAAACAATGGATGGTTCATGAGATTCTATAATTCACAACACGTATCACTTTTCACTCCATTCTTTATCAATGTAAGAGCCAAGATATCCTTCATTGAGGTTCATTCGATGTTCAATTGCCAAGCCTTACTGGACCTAATGATGCAAAGCATACTCCTCTATTGTCTTAACATTTGCTCTCCCTTGGTGCCTGACCATGTCCACAAGCTATTGTTTGTCCCTCATAGCAACAAAGCTCCATATGAGAGTGAGGGCACACACTATGAAAGAACGTGACATTGAACAACCATCGCACACCCACATGTTGGATAGGTCACTCCATCATTCATACCACTTGTCAATGATCCTTCTATAGGTTCATCTATAGAAACCTTGTTAAGACTTCTCCTTGCTCTAAATGATAAGTTTCAGTGGACTTCTCATCAAGTCACATGCATCAAACTACCTACATCATAGTGATTCGAACACTTCACCAAACCATTCAATTGATAGGAGCAATGAGTGGTGATTACAAAGCATAGGGACGTAGTCAACGTGAGTTGATGACTTGTGCTTACAAGAAATTCTTCATTGAAGATCAGCAATTGCAATGATCCATCCCCATCATGATAAAATTTTCATAAGATTACCCAACCCTTTCAACCAAGGCAATGGACTCATTAAATACATCAGCATATCATTCGTGTGGCCCAAAACATCTAAGGGCAACACAAACCTGCTATTGCCTCAAACTTTCATGGCCTCAACGGCCATAGTCCCTCTAAGAAGCTAGCCACAAGGCTTGCACCCCGCATAGCTAGTTAACAAGCTGAGGTCTCATTTGTTAACAAAATTAACTAGGCAAATTGCACCACCAACTAAGAACAGCCATGCACCACCACCCATAGAATCAAGAAAGAGCTCTCAATTTATCAATCTCTACTATGTTTGAACCTGTTAAGCTTCCCCATGTTGAAACAAATTAAGCCACAAACTCCACTCGTGGTGGTGCCCTTCCATCAATTCCTACAAGTTTTAGCCTTACAACCATACTTCCCCCTAAAAGAAAGGCCATTAGTATGGCAGGTGTGCAGGAAGCAGAGTGTGAGTGCTCACGTGAATGCTTATTAGGCTTGTGGAGGGGGTTCTAGAATGCACTTAGCTGGGTTCTACAAAGGCACGAACATCATCGATCACTGTACGCTAAGGTGGAGGAAGATCGTTGGGGCTGTGGGCGAGAAGGAATCAGCACGTGGGTGCTCGCGTGGCTCCTACTATGCATGCATGTGGGGGTTTGGGGACGACATTACAAAGGTATGAATTCCTGTGACTTCAAAATTGTTGTTGTAAGATATTTTGTAAAGAAAGATAGGGGTGCAGCGGGTGGTCATGCAACTTGCATGTACGGATGTTTAAATTGGCGTTGAAGGGAATGCACACACAAAGGCTTTAATGTTAGTGACTTCAAATTGGCTTTGAAGGTGATTGAGCGGTATATAGTAGGCGACACGGTGACATGAATAATGTGACTTGCAGAGCAAAGTGTGCAACGTGTGGAGCGAAGAATGACACGTGGTGCACATGTGCTTGTGGAAGGAATTTAATCCTAAATTAATACATTTCAAAGAATTTTGCTAGGAAAAGCGACACAAACGGACTACAAATTGTGTGTTTTGTGTGCACACATAGCTTGTTTTGGGCACTGCGAGGTACAACGAATGGTTGGGGTAGCTTGTCCTACAAAAATTTCTACAGTACTTTACTACATCAATTGAACAAAATTCCACTTGTCAAGGTCAATTCTAAACCTACAACTTTGAAATTTCATATAACTCTATTTTCTAGATTGTTTTATACTACTACTAGAAGTGGTTCTTTTAATTGTTGCAAGTGTTGTGCTGCATAATTTATTTGCAATTGCTTTGCTGTGTTGTTGTGTTGGAAAGACTAGAAAATAATGCACTAGTTGTGTTGGCTGGAATAATTTCTTGTGGAAATAATCACTAGAAGTGCTAGTCAAAATAATTACTATAAGTGCTTTGCTTTGTTCTTGTTATTGTTCTAGAATTACTGAAAATGTAGGGTGATACCTTCAGTATGACAAGCATAAAATCAAAGAAGAGCACCAAGAAGGGGAAAAGTTATGAACATATGTCCCCTATGCATAATGAATTGCTGGTTGGGAAATACAGTCCTGTTAATTGGTGGTGATGTGGGAGCCGATTTGAATGATAGTGAAATATTAATAGACTCTGTATTACTGAGAGTGACATTGGCATGGGATGGACCACTAATCGTGACACTAAGACATAGAAATTGTTATATGCATTGCTAAAGCAATTGCAAAACCAATTTTACTGGATGGATGGATCATTGATTTGGATGGATCCTTGTATGGGAAGGTCTGTGTGAGGATGGACCTCTCAAAACCTTTGAAGCTGGGAATGTGGCTGAGTGGGCTATTGGGGAAAACATTCAAATCCTTTGAGTATGAGGGCCTTCCTCATATGTGTTATGTCTGTGGACATGTTGGCCACTACACTTATCAATATTCAACTAGAGGAAATGAGTTTGTTTGATATGGAAATTGGAGGGGAATGCAACAGGATAGAAGGAGGAGAAGGAGGGCTAGGCCCTTAGATGGTAGTGTAATAAAGAAGGAGGGTTGTCGTGCCTATGTAAGAAAGATTTCAAAATCCCATAACTACTCCAAACTTTTAGTGAGACCCAAGGGGGTGGTTAATAATGGTGGAGAAGGGAGGTACCCAGGTAGGCATATAAGTGTCTTTATTGCAAGGGGTAGGAAACCTTTCAGGCAAGTATGGACCTAGAAGGATACATTAGGGAGGGAAGCTGCAAAGCGGGTGACTCAATTAACCAAAGGAGGTTAGCTTTGGAAGAGGCTAATAGAGGAGGACACCAATGGAAAAGAAGATCATAGTAGGGTGGTGATACGAAGTGCAGAGGTTCGAGCCATGTGGCTGTATAAAACTAAATGAAAAGAGAGAGGAACCTCTTAGCTGTAGTTCATGGGCAGTAGGATTTGCAATAGAATGTGTTTGGTGATGAAGTATATAGGTACAAGTTATAGTGAGAGGTGTAGGGATTGAATTCATGTCTCCATGTAGGGTGATTGGTGTTCGTGCATTTGGCTGAAAGTGGTGGATGCTCTCCTTAGTTACTATTGCTATAGTTGTTTGGAAATTTAGTTGTTAGGGTACTAGAAAGTTGCTTTGAGACATGCCCATTACTATTTTAGAAAGTCGTGCAACTCTTCATGCATTAATGGCTGGGCACAAAGTGGGCAGCGGGCTAAGGAAGAATCCAACAAGGTGCCAAAAATGAAGAAGAGATGTTTGTTGGAAATTAACAATGTGGTTTTGTAAAGTATTGATGCTCCATTTAATTTGGTGTTACACTTGAGGAAGGATGGAATAAATGAGGATGTAGCATTGGGATGTAGTTATGATAAATGTTGGAATAAAAATGAGGATGGAATGGGCCAATTGGTGGAGGTGAAATTGCTATTGGAGGACTACTGTAGTATTCAAATATGACAAGAGTTAGGGAATTTGGCTACTGTTCTGAACTCTTTCAGCCATGTTGGCATTCTAACGGGAGGTCAATTTCTGTTGGAGTGGAGCTAGATATGTGGCTGGTAGCATGTCATAAGCAGTATGAATGTGTGGAGGCAGGCAGCAGTTTTGTGTGGAGATAAGAGGCTGCTAAAATGGTGCTGGTGGAGTCTACTGAGGCAGGGACCTTCTTGTATGATGACTCAAAGACATGGTAAGTGTAAGAATGAAGGGGGACACTATAGATGTGAGGTAGGAGGGCGATCTGAACACAAGTGGAAGTACAAAGAGACATGACAAGCTACAGTTTTTTCTTGCAACTGTCTGTGTGGTTCGAATAGGATTGCTAAATTCCTTGTAATGCTAAGATGTTTGGGCTATAATATGTTGGACATGATGTGTCGAGTTATGTGGTTACAACTTCTTCATATGCTTTGCTTGAAGTGGGAATTGTATGTACACTTCAAATGGAAGTGCTGTTAGTATGTTGAAAGATAGATGCTATTGGTGGGTGATACTGGAGGTTGCTATGTTTTACTATTACCAAAAATGATTAAGTTCACTATATGAAATATTCAAGGAATAAGGGATAAGTAATCAAGGGGTTACCTACAACTGTTTGTGAGAATAAAGAGTATAACAATAGTGGCTTTTGTTGAAACCAGGGTGCAAAAATTCAATAGGAGAGATGGGGATTTGCTACTTGGCAAGGATTAGGAGTTTGTAGTGTAATGATTAGTTGGCTTGTCTAGAGGGATTGTAGTTTAGTGGAGGAGCTGGGTGAACTTGAAAATTATGAAGATTTCATTACAAGTACTTGTAGTGTAGGCAAGGGTAAGGCAGGATAGGTTGATAAACTATTGTGTGGTGTATGCATCAAAGGAGCCTAGCAATAGGAATGTTGTGTGGGAGATCCTGAGGGAGGAGGCTAGAGGTTGGCAACCCATGATTGTGGTGGGGGACTTCAATGTTCTAATGTTGTAAGAGGAGAAGAGAGGAGGGAAGAGGTTTATAAGTGGGTAGGGGCAGCACCAGTTTTCTAAAATCATGCAAGAGTTGGTGTTGACAGACTTGGGATACGAGGGTAATAAGTACCCTTGGTGCAATGAGAAAGAAGGAGGTGCTTGAATATTGAAGAGGTTGGACTTTCCAACAACTATAGTTACGCATCTCATGTATTAGGTCAGATCACTACCCATTACTTATTGAGTTAGGGATGCATTAGGGGATGGCCACTGAAAGAAGAAATCAATTTGAGAGTGCTTATCTTGAATGTCCTTAAACTGTAGGGGTTGTATAGAAATTATGGAATAGATCAGCAAGCAAGAATCATATGGAGGCTTTTTACAAAGTTTTTTAGATCCCTAACTACTTTGAGCAGGTGGAGCAAGATTGAGATGTGCAATCTTATTGACAAAAATTGTTAACTTGAAAAGGAAATCTGAGGTCTACAACTCAAGGAATTTGATGCGGGTCTCAATGTTCAGGAACATATGCAGCTCGAGCATCTCATTTCCTCTTTTCATAGGGCAACCACACTTGAGGAGAGATGGTGGTGACAAAGAGTAAAAGTCTAATGGTCTCAACTGAGGGATTATAATACTAGTTCTTTCTAGGTTGTTGTGACTTCTAAGTAGAGGGATAAGCATATACTATAGTTGAAGGATGACAAAGGGGAGGTGGTTAGCTCCACAGATAAAATTAAATGCTTGTTGGTGAACAATTTTGAGACAAAATTATGTAATACTAATGTTGATTATCCTCCACTATAATAAAAAACTTACAGATATATTAGATTAATAGGAAGGAATTCTAGGTTATCGAGGAAGAAGTTATCAGAGCTATTAGATCTATACGGAAGAAAAAGGTACCAGGGATGGATGGGATTTCAGTAGAGTTCATACAAGTGTATTAGGTGATTACTTAGGGGGATATTATTAAAGCCATGATGCAATTTTTTTAGGATAGAGAGATGTCAAAAGATTAGAAGGACACTCTTATTGTACTTATTCTTAAAATGTAAGGCATAGACATACCAGAATAGTTTAAGTCCATAAGTTTATGCAATATTATATATAAAATAGTGCAAGGATCTTGGTGGCAAGAATAAAGATGGTCTTACCTGACCTAATCACAAAGGAATAAGGTTCTTTGGTATTGGGCATATCTATCTCAGATAATATATTTATTGCTCAAAGAAATGGCAATCATGATGCACTCTTCAGCCTCTAGAGAGGGTCTTATGGCAATAAAGGTGGATATGGAACAAGCATATGATAAGGTGAGATGGTAGTTTGTCACTGATATAATGATATTCTTAGAGTTCTTTGTAGTATGGTCTTGGTGGGTGAATTCTTGTATCTCAGTACTAAGGTTTGGGGTGTTATTGAGTGGGGTTAGAATCCAATGGATTGAGCCAAGAGAGGAAATGAGATGTTAATATGTTGAATGATAGATGCTATTGATGGGTGATACTGGAGGTTGCTATGTTTTACTATTACCAAAAATGATTAAGTTCACTGTATGAAATATTCAAGGAATAAGGGATAAGTAATCAAGGGGTTACCCACAACTGTTTGTGAGAATAAGAAGTATAACAACAGTGGCTCTTGTTAAAACCAGGGTGCAAAAATTCAATAGGAGAGATGGGGATTTGCTACTTGGCAAGGATTGGGAGTTTGTAGTGCAATGATTTGTTGGCTTGTCTAGAGGGATTGTAGTTTAGTGGAGGAGGGGTGAACTTGAAAATTATGAAGATTTCATTACAAGTACTTGTAGTGTAGGCAAGGGTAGGGGAGGATAAGTTGATAAACTGTTGTGTGGTGTATGCATCCAAGGAGCCTAGCAATAGGAATGTTGTGTGGGAGATCCTTAGGGAGGAGACTAGAGGTTGGCAACCCATGATTGTGGTGGGGGACTTCAATGTTCTAATGTTGTAAGAGGAGAAGAGAGGAGGGAAGAGGTTTATAGGTGGGTAGGGGCAGCACCAGTTTTCTAAAATCATGCAAGAGTTGGTGTTGACAGACTTGGGATACGAGGGTAATAAGTACCCTTGGTGCAATGAGAAAGAAGGAGGTGCTTGAATATTGAAGAGGTTGGACTTTCCCACAACTACAGTTATGCATCTCATGTATTAGGTCAGATCACTACCCATTACTTATTGAGTTAGGGATGCATTAGGGGACGGCCACTAAAATAAGAAATCAATTTGAGAGTGCTTAGCTTGCATGTCCTTAAACTGTAGGGGTTGTATAGAAATTATGGAATAGATCAGCAAGCGAGAATCATATTGAGGCTTTTTACAAAGTTTTGTAGATCCCTAACTACTTTGAGCAGGTGGAGCAAGATTGAGATGTGCAATCTTATTGACAAAAATTTTTAACTTGAAAAGGAAATCCAAGGTCTACAACTCAAGGAATTTGAGGTGGGTCTCAATGTTCAGGAACATATACAGCTCGAGCATCTCATTTCCTCTTTTCATAGGGCAACCACACTTGAGGAGAGATGGTGGTGATAAAGAGTAAAAGTCTAATGGTCTCAACTGAGGGATTATAATACTAGTTCTTTCTAGGTTGTTGTGACTTCTAAGTAGAGGGATAAGCATATACTATAGTTGAAGGATGACAAAAGGGAGGTGGTTAGCTCCACAGATAAAATTTAATGCTTGTTGGTGAACCATTTTGAGACAAAATTGTGTAATACTAATGTGTATTATCCTCCACTATAATAAAAAACTTACAGATATATTAGATTAATAAGAAGGAATTCTAGGTTATCGAGGAAGAAGTTATCAGAGCTATTAGATCTATACGGAAGAAAAAGGTACCAGGGATGGATGGGGTTTCAGTAGAGTTCATACACGTGTATTAGGTGATTACTTAGGGGGATATTATTAAAGCTATGATGCAATTTTTTTAGGATAGAGAGATGTCAAAAGATTAGAAGGACACTCTTATTGTACTTATTCTTAAAATGTAAGGCACAGACATACCAGAATAGTTTAAGCCCATAAGTTTATGCAATATTATATATAAAATAGTGCAAGGATCTTGGTGGCAAGACTAAAGATGGTCTTACCTGACCTAATCACAAAGGAATAAGGTTCTTTGGTATTGGGCATATCTATCTCAGATAATCTATTTATTGCTCAAAGAAATGGCAATCATGATGCACTCTTCACCCTCTAGAGAGGGTCTTATGGCAATAAAGGTGGATATGGAACAAGCATATGATAAGGTGAGATGGTAGTTTGTCACTGATATAATGATATTCTTAGAGTTCTTTGTAGTATGGTCTGGGTGGGTGAATTCTTGTATCTCAGTACTAAGGTTTTGGGTGTTATTGAGTGGGGTTAGAATCCAATGGATTGAGCCAAGAGAGGAAATGAGATGTTAATATGTTGAATGATAGATGCTATTGATGGGTGATACTGGAGGTTGCTATGTTTTACTATTACCAAAAATGATTAAGTTCACTGTATGAAATATTCAAGGAATAAGGGATAAGTAATCAAGGGGTTACCCACAACTGTTTGTGAGAATAAGAAGTATAACAACAGTGGCTCTTGTTAAAACCAGGGTGCAAAAATTCAATAGGAGAGATGGGGATTTGCTACTTGGCAAGGATTGGGAGTTTGTAGTGCAATGATTAGTTGGCTTTTCTAGAGGGATTGTAGTTTAGTGGAGGAGCTGGGTGAAGTTGAAAATTATGAAGATTTCATTACAAGTACTTGTAGTGTAGGCAAGGGTAAGGCAGGATAGGTTGATAAACTATTGTGTGGTGTATGCATCCAAGGAGCCTAGCAATAGGAATGTTGTGTGGGAGATCTTGAAGTAGGAGACTAGAGGTTGGCAACCCATGATTGTGGTGGGGGACTTCAATGTTCTAATGTTGTAAGAGGAGAAGAGAGGAGGGAAGAGGTTTATAGGTGGGTAGGGGCAGCACCAGTTTTCTAAAATCATGCAAGAGTTGGTGTTGACAGACTTGGGATACGAGGGTAATAAGTACCCTTGGTGCAATGAGAAAGAAGAAGGTGCTTGAATATTGAAGAGGTTGGACTTTCCAACAACTATATTTACGCATCTCATGTATTAGGTCAGATCACTACCCATTACTTATTGAGTTAGGGATGCATTAGGGGATGGCCACTGAAAGAAGAAATCAATTTGAATGTCCTTAAACTATAGGGGTTGTATAGAAATTGTGGAATAGATCAGCAAGCGAGAATCATATTGAGGCTTTTTACAAAGTTTTGTAAATCCCTAACTACTTTGAGCAGGTGGAGCAAGATTGAGATGTGCAATCTTATTGACAAAAATTGTTAACTTGAAAAGGAAATCCGAGGTCTACAACTCAAGGAATTTGAGGCGGGTCTCAAAGTTCAGGAACATATACAGCTCGAGCATCTCATTTCCTCTTTTCATAGGGCAACCACACTTGAGGAGAGATGGTGGTGACAAAGAGTAAAAGTCTAATGGTCTCAACTGAGGGATTATAATACTAGTTCTTTCTAGGTTGTTGTGACTTCTAAGTAGAGGGATAAGCATATACTATAGTGGAAGGATGACAAAGGGGAGGTGGTTAGCTCCACAGATAAAATTAAATGCTTATTGGTGAACCATTTTGAGACAAAATTGTGTAATACTAATGTTGATTATCCTCCACTATAATAAAAAACTTACAGATATATTAGATTAACAGGAAGGAATTCTAGGTTATCGAGGAAGAAGTTATCAGAGCTATTAGATCTATACAGAAGAAAAAGGTACAAGGGATGGATGGGGTTTCAGTAGAGTTCATACAAGTGTATTAGGTGATTACTTAGGGGGATATTATTAAAGCTATGATGCAATTTTTTTAGGATAGAGAGATGTCAAAAGATTAGAAGGATACTTTTATTGTACTTATTCTTAAAATGTAAGGCACAGACATACCAGAACAGTTTAAGCCCATAAGTTTATGCAATATTATATATAAAATAGTGCAAGGATTCTTGTGGCAAGACTAAAGATGGTCTTACCTGACCTAATCACAAAGGAATAAGGTTCTTTGGTATTGGGCATATCTATCTCAGATAATATATTTATTGCTCAAAGAAATGGCAATCATGATGCACTCTTCACCCTCTAGAGAGGGTCTTATGTCAATAAAGGTGGATATGGAACAAGCATATGATAAGGTGAGATGGTAGTTTGTCATTGATATAATGATATTCTTAGAGTTCTTTGTAGTATGGTCTGGGTGGGTGAATGCTTGTATCTCAGCACTGAGGTTTAGGGTGCTATTGAGTGGGGTTAGAATCCAATGGATTGAGCCAAGAGAGGACTTGGGTAAGGAAGCCCATTGCCAACATATCTATTCACCATTACATCTAAATTTCTATCTAGGCTAGTGAGGAAGTATGAAGCTATGACATTTATGAGATTTTGATGTGGCTAACTTCTTTAATCATTTCTCATTTGTTATATATTGATGATGTCATTCTACATGCTTCTGCTACATGTGCTACTGCTAGGATTGATTATGGAGGATTATGGGAAGTATTCTAAGCTGAAGTTAAATCTTCCTAAATCAAGAGTCTATTTTAGCAAGGGTATGATAGGAAAGAGAAGGATGATGGTGGTTACCAAAGTTCATCTGACCTAGTAAAAAAATCTTAATTATTTGGAGATACTTATCTCAAAAAAGTTGCTAAACAAGGGTGACATTAACTTTATCATTCAGAGAGTGGAAGAACAATTTACAAAATGGAGAATCATGCCTCTTTCCTTGATGGGCAAGATTATTAAGATCAACTCTGTGCTAATAGTGATTCCAAATTTCTACATGAGCCATTAGTTTGTTCCAAAGGGGTGATCAATGTATTGGAAAGGATATTTAGAAGATACTTATGGTGTAGCACTAGAGAAGGACATGCAATGCATAATGTGGATTGGAGTACTTTAACAAAGAAGGGTGGTTTTGCTATTCATGATCTTAGTATTTGGCAATGGGCTTTGATTATGAAGCAATGTAAAAGGACCTTGGCAAGAGAAGATTGTTTGTGGGTGGAGGTGATGAGGAGTAAATACTTGATTGAAGAAAAGATGGGGGTTCCAAGGCAGACTTCGTAAGTATTTATACTAGTTAAGGAGGCAATGTCATGGGTTGTACCAAATTTTTTGTGGAGAATTAGAGAGGACAATGATGTATTTTTTGCTAAAGACAACTATCTAGGACCAATTATTGCAATTACAAACTGAGTCCATGGAGGCATGCAACAAGTGTGCTCTACTTAACAATGGTTCATGTTAAAATAATGGAAAAAGCTGGAAGCTCATGGCTTGCTATAAGTAATTACAGTTGGATTTGGAAGCTTAGGGTGCTACCCAAGGTGAGGATTTTCTTTTGGAGATTAGTTAAAAATTGTATTCCTATCACTAAATGGCTATTTAAGTGGAGAATGGTAGAGTTTAACAACTATATTTTGGGTTGTAACCAGGTCAAAACTTCACAACATTTGCTATGTGAATGCGGGAAGGTGAGAGAGGTTTGGAATATGTAGCACATGAAGGATGTTGATGTAGCTTTTATTCCAAGTAGTAGTAGAAAAAGCAACAAGAATTTTACATTATAGAATGTATACAACACTTTGGAGGCAAATGATTTGAAGTGCTGAGATGTCATTAATCATGCTATTATTGTTGCTACAGCTCTTTATTACATTTGGTTTAACAGGAATTTAAAAATACACAAGGAGCATGTCATGAGTAATGGTGTCCTATTGAGAAAGATTCAAATTGATGTGGTAGTTACAATCAAAAAAATATAACTTGGCTTCATCCATGTCTTATAGAAGTCCACACAACTCAAACAAATTGAATATAGCTTTAATTTGGGCTCTCCTCCAATTAAATGGATCAAAATCAATTGTGATGCAGTGGTTTGGGACAATGCTGTGGGACTGGGAATTATTGTTTAAGATCACCTTGGTAAGCCATTGCTTGTTCTTGGAAGGAGTTTTGTTTCTCAATCAAGCATAACTATACAGATGCATGCCATTATGGAAGCTTTGACATTGCTCAGGCTGAAGTTCTTGATTTATCATGCCATTGAGATTCAATCATATTCTTTATGGCTATTCAAGAGGTTGGAAATCTTCTACAACACCCTCACATGGAGGAAGATTCAAAGACTCTCTTTAGTTTTTTTGAGGCATGGATACGTTTTGGTTAATGCATATTTATAGGCAAGGAAATGCTCCAATATACTGGGCAATGCATTATGCTTGTTCATCTGATTTTACTTGAGACTAGGGTGCTCCTTCCCAAACCACTTTTGATGCTATTGTTTTTGGACTTTTTATTTGATCTTCCATTCAAGACCTTTTATAGGCTTTGAACATTAATAAAATATGAATGGACCTAAAGACTTCGATTTTTCATAACGTGCTGACGGAGTCCAAAGAGCAACATCCGCCAATCCCTGGTCAACATCATTTATGGTTGAGATTAGGATGGTATAATCGTCTTTGAGCACCCAATTTTCATTCTTGTTTAATGAAAACATCCTTGGAAAATGTTTTCGTTGTGGTTCGTCTTTCATAAATCTATGAATTTCACCTCTAACTATGAAATACAAATTCTTACAACTATCTCTCTTAATCATTACTCCGATCCTTAAGGCTAACACAATAGGATCAAAATCCTATGACGTTATCCCATGCTAATGTATCCAGAGCGTGGGCTTGGTTTAAGCACCATAATTTCTTCAAAGTGACAAAATCGAGGGCACGACTTAACTAGCTAAGGTCAGACTACATCATCGACAAATGGATCAAGGGGAGTGGTGCACACCAAAAGGCAGACCAACCAACCCAAACCAAGCTCCAACTACGAGCTTTTTAACTGCAACAACTTAAATATCGCTATTGGAGCTGGAATTATCACAATTTTTGGAGCCAGACTTGCCCTGTAATGGTTTCTCATTAAGGGATTTAGATTGTACTCATTCCAATTACTAGACTCGAGGAGCTCGGCATTGTTATTTATTGTCAATACCTTCCTGTGTCAGGATTGGGTAATTTGTGTGCCTCCTATCATCCTTGGATATGGTAGCCTTCTCTCAAGCTCCCTCTCCAAAATTGAACCCTAATTCTCTGTCACCCATCACCACCATAGTAGGCCTCTATCCTATAATCGAAAGTTTATAGCTCAGAAATTCGAATGACGCATCATTGGTACGAAGGTCGTGCGATTCGACAAGTTATCATCAATCGTCAAGAAGCCAGGCAAAAGCCCACATCGACCTTTTAACTAATAAATAGATCCCTACCAAAAGTTTTGTTTGGTGCACATATTAGCTCTAGAATTACTACAGTTATCCCAGTAGCAAGTACCATCAAATAAACTATAACTGATTTAATGAGCTATTTGTACTTTCAAGTCTAAAATTATCCATACTTACATATGCATGGTTTAATCTATCAGACAAGCATATGAATACTAGTAGGATCAACCAGGTTGCATAACAACGATAAAGTGCCAGGCAAAGCGCAATGTTAGAATTAACGCATTCGTCGTGTCTGGTGATAACTGACACAAAGGAAGAGTGAATGCTCCCAAGTTAGGATACCATCTGCTAAGTTTCGAAACATTGCATCTCGACAATTGCATTCGACAAGGACAAACCTCTTTAGCAGACAATGAAAAGATCAAAACGAGTGATTTCCAAGTCCGTGCCAACAAGAGAGCAGGGATGACCACACGTTAAATGGCATTACGAAACACCACAGTTCCAACACTGGAGTACTGTGGCATCATAAAAATAATTGAATGGAAGTATCCATGCGATAGATAAGCAAGCAAGATATGAACTTCCTCTAAAAGAAGGTTTAATCAAGTGATAAAGCCCAACTCATATAATGGCTGACCACGCCAAGAGGTAGCCAAGCCATGCGAAGCAACACACAAAAAACATCTCTTATTCAAAAACAGTCTCACGCCAATCCAATTCCATTAGCCCAAAGAGCCTTTAAGATGTACAAAAAAGAAGCACAAAGGGTCTAATTAGGGATAAAGTCCTCGGCTAGCACCTACATGGCATGACAAGTAATACTTGGCATAACGTGCAATGGGAACAACCCGCTTAAACGAAATTCCCAAGACGATTAAAAGGTTGCACATGTTGCACCATCCATCTTTCACTTCATTGTAAGCCACACAGCGTCACACATGCCCACTTACGTATTGTATGGTGTTGAAATTTTTTTGAGCATGGAGGCAAGACTACCAATGGGTAATCACCTTTTCCATGCCATAATAACTAGCAAGGATAAAAATCTCCAAAAAATGTTACTCTATTGTCCACACGAAGTGGGAGCTGGTTGCCATTGTTCGCCCATGAAATGGCCCTTAAGCCTGTTCAGACACACAAAGTGCACATGTAGAGGTGGACCAACAAGCACATGCACAGGGAGGCCATTGCTTGCACACGCATTCAGACGTGTACCCTGCACTAGCCATACCACATATTGCACCAATTATCTTAGACTTTTTTGTAGGCCATGCAGCATTCCTTATACCCACTTGTGGATTGTATGTTGTGACAATTCTTTCAAGTGGTAAGAGTACGAATAGTTTATCACTTTATCCATGCAGCAGCATCCCAAAGTGCATAGAATCCATAAAAAATGTTACACTTTGTGGTCCCCACAAGAAGCACATGGAGGCTGCTGCTGAGCACGTAGAAAGGCCCCAGTGCACGCTCAGACAGTCACCCCACAAGCTTAAAAAGGCCTTCGTGCACATCCCCATTGTCCACCATGTGCAAGCACAGGTAGATTGTAATGTGTGCATTGTGATGTAGTGTGCTCGACACTATGATAGGCGTGCTGCCTCAGCAACACTGGGATAGGGTCATAGCCCAACAAGCACAAGCCCTATAGCAAATTAGCCCTAGAGCTTTGGTGGTCATTCCACAAATACCCAAATTGGATATTGCGAAGTGATGCATAAGCCTTGCACCTAGGTAAAGCCACCAAGTAGCGCATCATAAGCCAGTAGTACAATACTCACACGAAAGTATTTGTACAAAGTATCGCAATAAGTAGAACTAAGTCTAGCTATCGAGAACAAGCGAGAGCCAGCCAGCAAGCGGGCAAGCTTGTATTTTTGTTGATTAAAAACTCCTATGACTTCAACCTTTCATAAGAAGGGGGACAAATCTACTACAACATAGGGTCGGATCTTACTGGATCATGATAGTAAGGCCACCCAACTACTTATAATGTCCTATCACAAATTTAAGTCGTCTACTAATGATTCTACTTGTCGTTCATTCTTAACCATCATTTCTTGTTGTACCTGTGCTGTCCAACTTTTTGCCACACTAGATTAGCCCGTGGTCATGTGCCCATGGGGTACCAAGCCCCTACAACAGGCTAACAAAAGAATGAGAGGCCTAAGCATCAGATCTTAGCATGGATCCTGACTTAAGAGGCATTCAGTCATAATCTTACACATGATAGCTTCATGCCACTAGCTTTTTAACCAAGTGAAATGACCAATTATGTGAATCAACTATTCCTCCATACTAGGTTGAATTACTGTCACGAACATTCATCAATAGGGTAAACTAACCTACCTCACGATGGTCTAAACCCTCACTACGTGCCCTATTGGTGGGTGAACAATCCAACACTTGGTGAATTCTACTTCACAATGATAGGAAGAGCCTAAATGGAAAGATCAAAAAACAATGTCGCTATGAACTCTTTGCTACCAGAAACCAGTTATCACTGTGGTAACTTTTCTGACACCTATAGCTCCAAATTCTGAAATCCTAAGGATCGATTGGCCACACATTCATGGTTAGTATTCATACTGGAAATAAGAATTAAATGAGCTTTTGCTCTTTTGCTCCACACGAGATTTTTGTTCTCGTTGAGCTCATCTGAGGAGACCTGTGTTGTCTTTTAACAAATGTCCCACCCCAACCGAAGTCCCCACCTTACAATGTCTTCCACCGAGATCGACTTGTCGAGGCAAAACTTGGAGCCAAAATTAGGGGTATTTCAAATTCGTCAGCATGTCGATTCCAACTGATACTGCACCTCTCAAGTCATTTCACAAAATTGGACTACATTCAAGCTCAACAAGTCCTTTCATCAGTAATTCTAACATGCCCATTCAGTTGGCTATGGTTACACTTGATAGTAGACAAGGACATTGGGAATCTCGTTAATCCATTCATTGGTGGCACTAATTAGATGATGAGGCATTTGGTTACCTTAAGAGAGTTATAGTTACTTCCATTATTTAACTGTGCTTGGTTGAATTTCTTCATTTTGACATTCATAGCATTGGGTAGGAATCACATTGCATGAGCATCCTCAAAGGCCATCGTAGTGCTTTGTTTTAACTAAATGGTCAGATTCCCCATGTCTGTACCAATTCTGAATCGATTGTTCGACGCTTGAGGAAAGACCCAACAGAGGTTGCTCATAATTCATACCCCAGTCAGCATGTGCTTACCCACTCTGCCACATAAGCTGCTCAAGCAATATGTCGATAGCTGATTGGTTCAGGATTAGGACTGTCATACGCAAACCTTAGAGCCAATCCTTTTCCCGAAGTTACAGATCCATTTTACCAACTTCCCTTACCTACATTGCTCCATTGACTATAGGCACTATTCACCTTGGAAACCTGATGCAATTATGAGTACAATCGGTTGTGTAAGGCACTTGGCCATCTAGATTTTCAAGGGTCGCTAGGGGCGCATAAGACACCGCTCAACATATGGTGCTTTTCAACTTGCTTGGCCCTACCTCTAGCTAAGCCATTTTTCAGGGCCGATAGGCTATTAAACAGAAAAGATAACTCTTCTCGAGGCCCGTACCGATGTCATCGAACCACTTGATGTTGCCATCGACAGCCACATCTTGGCTAGAGAATTTTAACTTGACTCCTTTTTGAAGCTCTTGCAAAACTGTGCTCTTCGACGAGTTTCCCCCATCTCTTAGTTTTAGTTAACACATGTGCAAGTGCTATTCATGTGGAACCTTTCCCCCCTCTGGCCTTCAAAGTTCACATTTGAACATTTGCTACTACCACAAAGATATGCCCCAATGGATGCTCCACGAGGGCTTATGCCCCATGTTTTGTAGCGACAGTTGCACCCTCCTTCTCATCGGGGACTTGCATTGTGCCGATGGCCAACAGTGGTAGGCACGCTTAAGCGCCATCCATTTTTTGAGGCTAGTTGATTTGACAGGTGAGTTGTTGCACACTCCTTAGCCGATTTCAAATTCCATGACCACTACGCTGCTATCTTAATCGACCACCACCCTTTGTGGGCTATAGGTTAGCACGTATTTGGACATTGTAACCCAAATTTTTGTTCATTTCGCATCGCTAGTTTTGGTTACCAAAAATGGCCCCCTTGGAGCCCTAATTCCTTGGCTCAACTCATCAAAGAAGCCAAGCCATCTTACTTATTTAAAGTCTTAGAATATGTCGAGGGCATGTGCCCTTGATGCCTCTAATCATGGGCTTTACCTAGTAAAACTCTGATTATGGCTCCAACTATCTTGAGGAAAACTATGAAGGGAAACAGACCCTAGATGGTTGAATTAGTCTTTTGCCCCTATACCTAAGTTAGAAAAACAATTTCCACGTTAGTATCACTACCTTCCTCCACTAGAGTTTCCTCTGGCTTTGCCTTACTAAGGCATAGTTCATAATCTTTTGGGTCCTGACAAGCACGTTCTCACTCGAACCCTTCACAGAAGATCTGGGTCAGTCTGTGGCTCACCCCTCAAATGAGGATCCCACTAATAAGCTTCCTTGTGCATTCCGAGCTTGCTCACCCATCAACTCGCATGCATGTCAGACTCCATAGACCGAGTTTCAAGATGGGTCAGAGGGGGAGCCCACTGGCTATCACCCATGCAAGCGATGCCACCATTACATGCCTTAATGGTCCGAGTAATGTGACCAGCCACCACAATGATTTCTCCTCAGGAGACATCCACGTAGGCTCTGATCCCCACGATGGCCCGAGATGGTCTCCTTCTTGAGTAGTATAACAAACCATCATTCGACGTTCTGCATCTAGTTTTGTCACATTGTTGGCCCTATCTACTTCCTCCTTGACAATTTTAGGCACTCTTTTACACTTTTTTCAATGTCCTTTCATCTTTCCCTTATGATACTTGTTCATTATCAGTCTCATGCAATATTTAGCCTTGGATGGAATTTAGCACCTAATTGGGTTGCATTCCAAAGAAAACTCGACTCATTTACAATGCCTCATGTAGTAGCAGGGTACAAGCTTAACGGGGCTCTCACCCTCCCTAGTGCCCCTTTCTAAAGGACTTGATCCCGATCTGTTGCTGAGGGTGCCTCTTTAGACTAAAATTCAGGCTTCAGGTTACCCGATTTCCAAAATGGGCTGGTCCCATTTTGCTTGCTGTTACTAAGGGAATCATTGTAAGTTCCTTCTCCTCTACTTATTTATATGCTTAAACTCAGTGGGTATCCTCACCTAACATGGGGTCATGATTCCACACCATAGAGCATGGAGTTTGATCTATGAGGGGCATCTCTTTTGTCGCCCTGCAACATTGATTCTTGTGGCCAACACCATGATATTCGTTTGCGACCACCTCTAATTATTCGATAGTTGACCATCACCCAACACTTCAACATGCCATGCAACACCACGAGGTGCTATCATTTGCCTCCAAATCAGAGCCCAAGACCCAAACCAATGATTCTAGGCTTCTATAAGAAGCAACAAATAGCATTACAACCATGCAAGCGTGCCCTCGTCTTGTATCCTTGGGTGCAACATACATTCAAACAATGGATGGTACCTAGGATTCTATAATTCACAACATGTATTGCATTTTGATGAGTTCTTCATCAATGCAAGAGCCAAGATATCTATTATCAAGGGTCATTCGATGTTTGATTACCAAGCCCCACTAGACCTGACGATGCAAAGCAAACTCCTCTGCTGCCTTAAAATATGCTCTCCTTTTTGCGCCTGACCACGCCCGTAAGTTGTTTTTATTCCCCATAGCATCGAGCTCCATGTGAAAGAATGCAACATCGAATAATCATTGCACACCCACAAGTTGGATAGATCGCTCCATCATTCATACCTCTCGTTAATGATCCGTCCGCAGGTTCACGAATGAAAACCTTGTTACGACTTATTCTTCCTCAAAATGATAAGGTACAAAGAACTTTTTGTCGAGTCACATATGACAAACTGACCACATCGCAGTGATTCAAGTAGTTCACCAGACAAGTCAATCAGTAGGAGTGACAGGTAGTGTGTATATAGGCTAGGGACGTAGTCAACTCGAGCTGATGACTTGCGCTAACTGGGAATTCCTCATTGAAGACCAACAATTGCAATGAACTATCCCCATCATGATAAAATGTTTATAAGATTACCTACGAATTTCAACCAAAGCAATGCACTCATTGAATACATCAGTGTAGCATGCGTGCAACCCAAAACATCTAAGGGCATCACAAACCTGTTATTGCCTTAAACTTCCATGGCCTAAGTGGCCATAGTCCCTCTAAGACGTTGGTCATAGGGTTTGCACCCTGCATAGCTAGTTAGCAAGCTGAGGTCTCATTCATTAACAAAATTAACATAAAAAATTGCTCCACCAACTACGAACGGCCATGCTCCACCACCCATAGAATCAAGAAAGAGCTCTCAATCTATCAATCCTTGCGATGTGTTGACCTGGTAAGCTTCCCTATGTTGAATTAAATTAAGCCACAATCCCCACACATGGTGGTGCCCTTCCATCAATTTTTTTAAGTTTTAGCCTTGTGACAGTGCTTTAGATGAGAACCCGAAGACTTTGAGAGAGACTTTGTGAGAGTGGTGAGGGTTTCACATCACTGCATAGAGGGAAGATCGTCATTGTGGTGGGTGTGTAGGAATCTAGATGTAGGTGCTCTCATGGGCAGTCACTGTGCACACAGAGGGGGTTTTGGAATGCATTCAGTTGGGATCTACAAAGATGCAAATGTCATTGATCACTATACATTGAGGTAGAAGAAGTTTGGAGGGGAGAGAGGTGTGAAGGAATCAGGGTGTAGGTGCTCATGCGACCTTTGCTGCACGTGCACATGGGGATTCAGGGATGACATTAAAAGGGTGCTAACACCCTCGACTTCAAACATAGTGCAGAAGTACATTTTGCAAAGGAAGATCGATGGTGTCGTGGGTGATCTCACAGCTCCTACAGTGCTCGCACACTAGGTTTTAAATTGGTGTTGAAGGGGTAGCACACACAAAGGCACGAATGCTCACAACTACAAATTGGCATTGAAGGCAGTTGAGGTGTATACAGTAGGCAACACGATGATGTGAATAGCGTGATGTGCAAGGCAAAGTGCACGACATATGGAGCAAAGCACGAAGCTTGATGTACATGCATGTGCACAAGTAATTTAATCTTGAATTAATACATTTCAATGCATTTCATTGGGTGGAGTAACGTAATTAGACTACAAACTATGTGTTTCCAATGAGTGCATAACTCTTTTCGGGCATTGCGAGGTCCGACTAGTGCTTGGGGTGGCTTCTCGTGCAACAATTTTTACAATATACTGCTATATGATTTGAGCAAAATTTCACTTGTTGAGGTCAATTCTAAACTTGGAACTTCTAAAATTTCATATAGCTTTATGTTTTGGATTACTTTGTCCTGCTGTTGGAAGTGGTTATATTAATTATTGCAAGTGTGTGCTATGCAATTTCTTTGTAATTGCTTTGCTTTGTGTTGTATTGGAAGTGTGGGAAAATAATTGCATAGGTTATGTTCACTAAAATAATTTTTGGTTCAAATACTCTCTGGAAGTGCTTGTTGAAACAATTATTGCACTTGCTTCGCTGTGTTGCTTTTGTTGTGTTGGAATTATTGGAAGTAAAGAGTGATACCTATAGTATGGTTGGAGCCATATCAAAGAAGAGCACTAAGAAAGGGAAACATTTTGAACATGTGTCCCTTACACGTAATGAATTTGTGGTTGGGGGATGTAGTTATATTGTAAACTCAGCAAACAAGAAAGTCGTATTGGTAGTTTCTCCAATTGATGGTGAGGTGGGAGTGGATTTGAATGATAGTGAAATACTGACAGACTCTGTATCCATTGATAGTGACATTGGCATGGGATCTACTAGAGAGTTGGAGGAGACAAACTCCTATATTGGGATGAAGGGAAAGGCAAGCATTAGTCAGAACATAATAAGTGGAAGCAGGGACAGTGACAACTCTATGAACAATAGAGCACTGGGGTAGGGGAACATTCAAAATCATACCAATGAGGATCAGAATAAAGAAGGATAAGACAATGTGATGCAGGGAGTGGGATATGGTGAGGGTAATAAATAGGATAATTCCTATAATATAAGCTTCAAGGATGTGCTAATAGTTGGAAGGAAGTCAAATACTACAACTATAATGACCACTAAGTGGCCTCCTTATATAGATGTGAAAGAGGTTGCTACTAAGATGATGGATTATGTAGTACAGAATGAGATTATTATGTAAGATTTAGCATGTAGCAGATGCAAAGCATTTCATTAGTTTGATTTGATGGGAATAGTTTATGGCAATACTCTCCCTTTCTACATTATTGCAAGGCTTTTACAGTATAGATGAGGGCATTTCAAAAACTTCAGAATGTTGGATCTATCATCAGGTTGCTTTTGTCTTCATTTTGATTCAATTAAGCACATGAATGTGGTGTGGTTTGGAGGACATTGGTAGATAGCTGGACAAACCATGCGATGGGACTGTAATGTGTGCCCTAGTATGGGTGAGATTCCCAATGCTTACATTACTGTATTAGGACACAAAAAATATTTTATGTATTGTTAGAGCTATTGGGGAACCCATTTTATTGAATGAATGGACTGTTGATTTGCAACGATCCTCGTATGTGAGGGTCTGTGTGAGGATGGACCTCTTAAAACCTTTGAAGTTGGTAATGTGGCTGAGTGGCCTATTAAGGAAGACATTCCAATCTTTTCACTGGTGGCCATGTTGGCCACTACATAGATCATTGTTCAATTGAGGGGAAACGAGTCGATTTGAGAGGGGAAGTGGAGGGGAATGCAATAGAGAGGAAGGAGGAGACTGATAAAACATCGCAAAAGAACCAGTGCAAGTAAGTAAGAGTGTTGCCATGCTTGTGCAAGGAAGATTTCAAAATCCCATAGCTATTCAAAACTTTCAAAGGTACCCAAGGGGGTGGTTAACAATGATGGAGAAGGGAGGCACCTAGGTAGGCACAGAAGTGTCTCTATTGCAAGGATATGGAACCTTTTAGGCAAGTATGGACCCAAAAGGATACATTTGGGAGTGAAGCTACAAAGCAAGTGACCCAATTTATTGAAGGAGGTGATCTTGGTAAGAGTTCAATAGGGGAGGAGACCAATGGGAAAAGAATATTATAGGATGGTGGTGATATGGTTAAGGGAGGTTCAAGCAATATGGCTATATAAAACTAATTAGAGAGAGAGGGGAACCTCTTAGTTGTAGTTCATGGGCTACAACATTTGCAATGTGATGTGTTTGTTGATGAAGTATAAAGGTGCAAGTTATGGTGAGAGGTGTAGGGTCTACATTCATGTCTTCGAATAGGGTGATTAGTGTGTATGCATTTTGCTAAAAGTGGTGGATGCTCTCCTTAGTTACTACTACTACAATTGTTGGGAAATTCAGTTGTTAGGGAGCTGGAGAGATGCTTTGAGTCATGCTCAGTGCTGCATTAGAAGGCTATGCAACTCTTCATGCATTAAGGGTTGGACACAAAGTGGGCAGTGAGCCAAGGGGGAATCCAACAAGGTGCTGGAAATGAAGATGAGATGTTTGATGGAAATTAATAATGTAGTTTTGCAAAGTGCTGATGCTCCATTTAATTGGGTGATACACTTAAGAATGTAGGGAATGAATAAGGATGTTGTATTAAGATATAGTTATACTGAATGTAGAAATAAAAATAAGGATGGCACAGGCCAATTGGTGGAGGTGAAGTTGCTGCTGGAGGACTACTGCAATGTTGGAATATGGCAAGAGATAAAGAATTTGGCTACATTTATGAACTCCTAAAGCCATGTTGGCATTCTGATTGGAGGTCAATTGTTGTTGGAGTGGTGTTGGACATGTGCATAGTGGTATCATAAGTAGTATAAATGAGATGATGCATGCAAAAACTTTGTTTGGTGATATGTTGTTGGAATGGTGCTGATGGAGTGTTCTCTGGTAGGGAACTTGGAGTATTGTGACTCAAAAATTTGTAATATGTAGGAATGCGGGAGGACGTTGTAGATGTGAGTTGGGGGTTTCTAGGTAATGCTTTTTTAGCTATGATGTAATAGAAAATATAATTTACAATCACTATAGCAGCAAATGCAATTGAGATTGCTACAATAATAAACGCAATCAAAGATGATACAGTAGTAATTGCTGTAGTAGAAATTTTCACTATTGTTGTAAGGTCTCCTCCTATAATTGGCTGCATGTGTGCTACCTTCTTTATAGAAACTACAACAGTAATAATGTAGTAGGAACTACAGTAGCTAGAAGCTAAGGGAACTGCATCAAGAAGACAATTACTTTTTATAGAATTTGCAAAGGAGGTAGGATTAATGCATAGTAAAGCAAGGCACATACTTATCTCCTTTCTTAAATCATATTATCATTGATTGTTTGGAATATCAGGGGCATCCAAGGCAAAATAAATCAAAAGGTTATCTACAGTATGTTGTTATAGAACATAATGCTACAATGGTAGCATTGTTGGAAACAAGAGTTGGGAAGTTTAAGAAGAGCCAGGTGGATATGTCGTTGGGGAAACATGGAAGTTCTTACTCAACCTTCAAAGGGACTACCAGGTAGGATTGTTTTGATGTGGAGGGATTGGATACCGATCGATATCACCAATTCCTCCTCACAGATGATTTTCTTTTGTGTTAAAAATAGTACAATCAGAACATGGAGGTGCTTAATTATTTATGCTTCAAAGGATCATATAAAGCATAGAAATATTTGGAACAACACTAGAAATAGGTTTCAGTGCTCTGAGCAACTTATGATTATCGGGGATTTTAATATGCTTCTATTGTAGGAGGAAAAGAAGGGTAGGAAAAAGTTTTGCATGGCCAACCATAGTATGAATTTGCTGATTTCTTATAATAAATGGAGCTTACTAAACTTGGTTTGTGGGCAATGGGTATACCTGGCCCAATAACAAAGCTAGAAATGAAAGGATTTGGGAAAGGTTGGATAGGACCTTTCTTAATGAAACAAGGCCAAATGCCTTTCCTGACACTACTATTACTCACCTCGCCCAAATTGGTTTAGATCATTGCTTCATGTTGATCACATTTAAACAATAGATGTTCGATAAGATTGGGAGAAGATTACAATTTGAAATTATTTGGCTCACATTCCCAACAACTACAGAAATTGTTTGTGGACAATAGCATAGGCCTAAAGAAGGGGACAAAATGGCTTCCTCCCATGAAATAAAGGGGTGCTCACATATAATCTCTAACAATTATTCCAATTGAAATCGCAGAATTTATATCCAATGTCGCATCACAGTTGCATTTAATCCAGCCCATGGGAGGAAAAGTCCATTGTTGCTTTACTGAGAGCCCAGTGGGGTTGGCTGTATTCCTTTTGGGTGAACTGGCAATGCTTGATCCTATAGTAATAAGAGTGATAAAAACAACAATATTGTAATACAATGCTTTTAGATTGAGAACATTCTCACCATGTTTCCTTTTATTCCTATTAAACCATAGGAAGAATGGAGCAGCAATCATAAACTTTATTATTCCATGATTTTTCCTACAATTAATGTTGTATGTCATCCACTCCAACAATTTTTGCAAATTAGCAAACTTCAATGGATCATCCATTTACTTAGTGAGCATGAAATTGGTTTCTCATGAATTCCAAAGATCTTTGGCCTTCTAGCAATTTAAAAAGCAGTGATCCATGGATTCATATTCTAAATAGCCCCCAGGAAAGTATGAATTTTCCTTAATTTTGCATGAATTCAACCATGCAGTAGTTAGGGGAGCATCATTAAGGGGGCACCATATAAACAACACCATTCTTAGTTGTAGCTTAATCTTCCAAACCCAAGCAAGATCCTAACAAGTATAGTGCTACTCCAAGGGGAGATTATGGTAAATAATTCTATCATTGATTCTTTTGTCTTCATATTGAACAAAGTAGAGACAATCCTTATCTTCTTATTTAGCCCAAGGTAAATGTTTAACACGATCAACAAGTTCCTACCCAAAATAATTTTATAAATTTCTGACATTCCACACACCATAGTTGTTAACAACACATTCAACCCAGTTGGGTTGCAGCTTTCACACGTTGGTGTAGGTTGGCCATCTGCTTAGGGGGAGGACTGGTAACCAATTATCATTCAGAATAGATGTCTTTTTACCATCTATAATTGTCCATACTTAGTTTGTTGTGTCCATTCCAATGCTAGGTCCATAAGCTTACAAGTATGTGAAGCCAAACAGAGAGTTTTCATCGTGTTTTGTTGTGTGAAATATTTTTCCCAAAATATTGAAACCCACCAATCCTCTTCATTTGCAAGTAATAGTCTACAATACTTGGCTATAAGAGTGATTTACCAACTTAATAACTTGCAAATACCTAAACCTCCTAGCTCCTTTTGTTGAGTAACCAACTCCCAATTAACATAGTGAATGGGCCTCTATGTAGAATCCCCAATCTATAAAAAACTATACATAACCTTCTTTAATTTGCTAATAACTCCACTTGACATCAAGCAATGTCCCAAATAATAAGTAGGAATTGATAAAATTATTGTGTTAATCATGGTGATTCCCTTAGCAAGTGACAGTAGTCTCACCCTCTATTTTTCCATTAATGTATGCACCTTATCAATTATGTGGTTGAAATCCTTGCTTTGTAGTTACGTTGCTAAAAATGAAATTCCTAAGTGTTTTATATTGGAGGCTTGATGCAAATGTAACTTACCTACAATCATTTTTCTATGCTTTGGCCCCATGCCATCGCTAAATTGAACTCTTGACTTCACGAAGTTGATAGACTGGCTTGAATGATTCTCATAGAGCTTTAATTTTTCCTTAATCATTTTTGCTGCATCAGATGTAGCAACGACATAAATCTTCACATCATTTGTATAAAGAAGCTGAGTAATAAGAGGAGAATTAGGAGTGATCCTAATCCCAATGTCAGAGTCCCACTCCACCTATTGTTGTATAAGCCATTATAGATAATTAGAAACAGTAATAAATAAATATGGGGATAGAGGACAAACCTATCTTTGCCTCTGGATGCTTCAATCCATGGTAAGTGAACCTCATTCAAAAGGATGCCAAATTTAGGGTTTCTATTGCAAGCTTCCACCCACTAATACAATCTATTGGGAAAGTTGAGTTGCTTCAACATATTAATAACAAATTTAAAAATGACTTTGTTGTATGCCTGAACCATATCCAATTTCAATGTTGTAAGACCAACCCTGGATGTTGAAGAGTGCATACGTGCTGTCACTTCCTGAGCCAAAAACACATTATCAAAAATTCTATGACTTGGAACAAAAGCCTCATGCTCTTTTGCCACAATAGCTGGGAGAACTCTCATGAGTCTCTCAACAAGAATTTTTGCAATAATTTTGTATATAATATTGTAGAGGCTGATAGATCTGAATTATTCTAGCTTATTAGTGCCCTAAGTTCTTGGAACTAGTGCAACCAATGTTTCCTTCCACTACTCAGGCATGTCTGAGTTAATAAAAAATTGCTTAACTTCTTCAATGATATCTAATTGCATGATGTGTCAATAACCTGTAATAAACTCAGTTGAAATGCCATCCATACCTTGTGCCTTATTTCTCCTTAATGACATTACAGCACTTTTAATTTCATCATTTGTAATTGTGGCTACAAGAGGGTCTCCCTGCTAAACCAAAACTAACTTCAAGGGGGAACCAATTGGAATGTCTTTGGGGTCTCCTTGACTACACTATTTCTTAGCAAAGATACTCATAAGAGATTCCTTGATATCATCATGTGAGTTGCATAATTGCCCTCTTTGATGTTTCATCTAGTGGATATATTGATTTCTAAAATTTATAGTGGCAGTAGTATGAAAGAAGTGAGTATTGTTGTCCCCCATCTTTGCCTACTAGATTTTAGCTCTATGTCTCGACCATGTCTCCTCCAAGGCCATTATCTTGTTATATGCCTTAATATGCTTAGCCAATGCATTATTGTCCTCCTTGTTGATTCCATAATTTGTTTCCTTCTTCTGTATCTCCTGTATTAATAGTTATAATTTCCTATGCTTTTCATGAATATTGCCTACTTCAATTTTACTCCACTTTTTTAATCCAAGCATGGCCCTTCAAAATTTTGTTGATAAACAGTATATCTACCCTTTCCAAAACCTCTAGGTTCCCATGGCTTTTTGGGGAAAGTTAGGGATTCTACAAAGACCACCTTCCACTAGTAGATAACTTCATAAAATAAGAGCACAGCTATGGTTCGTTTCCTACATCATAGCGTAAAGAAATATCATAAAAGAAGAAAAAGAAGGAACTTAAATCAAACGAACTCATCTTACAGACAAGATTAATTATAAGAGAACACAAACAAGAGTTTATTCAAACATAAGATAATAATACAAACATAAATAAAACTTACAAGACTTAGGAGCACTTGGCTCTGATATAAGTTTTCCCCAAACTTTTGTACACACTTAAGCTCACAACAAAGGAGAGAAATTACAAAACAAGAAGAAAGCTAGAGCACAAGAAAGAGAGGATTTTTTCTTCAATGCCTTCTCTGATGGAATGAAGGCTATTTATAAGCCTTTCTTTCTTAAAGGCGGAGCAAACGGTTCTGTTCTTAGTGTGCAATTAGTGGAGAATAAAGTGCCAGCTTTTGGTTGGAGATCCATTATTATTGTCGGTGGAGAATAAAGAGCTGTCTTAGGTAGGTGTGCCTTTCCTTTTGTAGGTCCTGATGGGTCCCACCATGCTTTAAATCCGTAAGAGCAAGTGCTTCCAAAGTATCCTCATCTAATTCATTATTAGTATTATGTTCTTCTGTTTGAAGAGTGAAGAATTCTTCCTTGGCAGATTGTCCAATTTTTCCTAATTTTAAATTTTTTAGAAAGATTTTTATTTTCTTTTTCTTTTTGAGGAAGATCTTCAATTTCTTTGGCTAGCGTGTCCAGAAGGCAGATAGTCTTTCCACAAGAGACCTATTTGGCCAAGTATTTAACCCCAAAATTTAATTTATAAAAGAAATCTTGAGCAACAATCCATCTTGATGTTTCTTCGTTAAAGCTATCGGCTTTGAATTCTTGGGGTGTAGAAGTTTCTCAGACCAATACCCATAATTGTACTGTAGAGTAAAGGTTTAGATATTCTCTTTCCTCCCATATGGACCAAATTTTGAAAACAAAGATTGTGTTAAATTTGTTGGTATATTGCTGGAGACAGTTTTTGCAGATGTCAGGTATAAAACCTGTGTAGTCCTCTGGGTGATTAGTGTTAATGTATACTTCATAGACAATCCCTTTGCGAAGGTGTGTCTGATAACGAGGGATCTCATTGAAACAAGCAATAATTCGTGGTTGTTCCACTGAGGAGTCATAATATACTTCTTCTTGAAGAAATAATTCCCTGATGTTAGTTTCTTCTAGTTGTTTGAAAAATAAGACGAGTTTGTCTTCATCTAAGATCTGTTGTTGATATAGTTTGTAACATATCTTGGACATTGTTTCAGCCTCGAGTTTTCTTGTTTGCTCATTTCTGATGTTAAACTGTTGAAGTAGACTAAGCAAATCTTTAATCCTTACTTGCAAGAGATTTGTAGTTTGGATCTTTTCAAAATGTCTAAGAGAATGTCCACTTGTCCCTAGTTGTTCTTCTAACTTCTGATTGCTTTTGATTGTGTCGTGGTTGATCTAGTAAGCAAATTCTCCAAAGATATTTTATATCCATCTTCTCTAGCTTGTTGAGACCAAATTTTGTTGTTTCAAGAGAAGATAACTCCTTTCTATTTACGTCAGCCAGTAGTTGGCAGATCTCCATTCAGAGCTCTGAATAGCCTTAAAGCATCCATTGAGCTTATCAAAGAATTCGGGGTCTGTTGTCCTCAAATCTTTGTTTGTACCAATCTTTAGTTATGGTAGAGGCAAAGGTCTTGCCCTTTTCTACCATTCCAATATTTGTCATAGGATTTTTCTGTTTTAGCAGAATTTTTGGAGATTGAATTACCTTTCCTTTAGGAGTTTTGTTTAGTTGAACTTGCTAATTGGGTGTTTTCATTCAGATATTGTTCCTCTTTTGGATTTTAGTCTGTTGGGCTTTAGGTTATTGGGATTTTTAACTCTCTTCCACCTGTTGGGCTTTAGAGGTGTTGGCTTGTTCAGTCTTTACCTTTTTGGGTGTTATCTTTGTGAATTCCTCTGCTCGTTTCATCTTTTGGACAAATTCTTTTAAAAATTGCAGTTCTTCATCATTCATGGTCTGCTAAGAACATCAGTAATAATGTTAGTAAGACCAGGAATGTATTTAACGTCATAATTAAATATTTCAAGATATAAAGCAAGACGTATGCGTCTAAGGTTTTCTTCGGGATTGTTTATGGTCTTTTTTTTTGTAAAAATTGTGCTACTGATTTATTATCAGTTTCAATTGTAAATACTCGATGGAGTAAGTATATTTTTATAATTTTAATGGCTAATTTTATAGCTAATAATTTTTTATCGTAGGTAGCATATTTGCTTTGAGGTTTGGTAAATTTTCCTGAAGTATATGCTACTATTTCATTGGTATTTGTTACCAAAACTCCAGACCAGAATAAATCAGAGACATCTGTTTGTAATATAATATATTCATCTTCTGTAGGAAAATGGAGAATCTGTTTTTTGGTAACAAATTCTTTAATCTGTTTTATTTCCTTTTATTCTTCTAAATTTAAGGAAATGGGGATTTTGTCTGTATTCTATCTACGAGGTTGTTCACCATTTGTCTGTTTGTACCCAACTTGTTCTATAGCTAATTTGTTTTGTATGGGCTTTTACTTTTGACTAAAGTTTTGGCATAAATTTTTGTTCATAGTTTAGAAGTCCTAAAAAGCTTTGTAATTGCTTTAAATTGGTGAAGTTTTCAGGAAATTCTTTTACCTTGGTATATATATGGTCTTGTAATTGTATTTGACCATTTTTTATTTTTTTTCCTAGGAAATTCGATTTTTGTTTTAAACAATTCTATCTTCTTTGGACTTAATATAATACCATGATTTAGCATTATCTTTATGACATGTAAAAGGTGATCTTTATGCTCTTCCTCTGTTTGAGAAAAAACAAGTATGTCGTCAATATAGGCGACGACATAAGGTAAATTTCCAAAAATAGAATTAATCCATTTTTTGGAATATTTGAGGGGCATTTTTTAAGTGAAATAGCATTACTAACCATTCATAATGGTCTTGAGGACAACTAAAAGCTGTTAGCTCTATAGATGTTTGATTAGCAAGTTTGATTTGCCAAAAACCAGATTTGGCATCAAATTGCTATAGTATTTTGCTCCTCGAATTTGTTTAATTAAGTGTTCGACTGTTGGTATAAAATATCCATCAAATTTTGTATAAGAGTTTAATTTTCGATAATTTATGACCATTCGAGCTTTACCACGTTTTATTTCGGCATGATTCCGTGCTATAAAAGCGGGAGAGGAGTGTGGACTGTGGCATTTTTTGTATTATGTCTTAAATTTAATAGTTCTTTTATTTGACTATTAAATTCTTGTTTATCTAATAGAGAAACCATTATACTATTTACCTTTATATTAGCATTTTGGTATTATTCTAATAGTTCAATAGAATAATATCGAGGAGATTTTTCAAACCATTTGAGGAGGTTATTGGAATATAAAGGTTCTAAAAGCTTATGAACCGATTCCTCAAAAGGAGAGGTATTTTGAATATTATATGTATAGATGGGATGAGAGATAAGATTGGTATCGATTTAAAGTGATTAGCAAGTTCGAATTCTCACCACGCTGGGCTGTGAGGGTAAAATAGGGTGCTAGGCGAGTTGGAAGAGGTACACACGGGACAGAGTGTCCATCAAAGTAAAGATATGAGTGTTAAAAGGAGTGAAATGATGAAGATTGTCTAGCCCAAGGAGGCAATCGATGTTAAAATCAAGGGGTAATAAGGCAAAACTAAAGTGATAGGTGGTGTGTGTGTTATGATATCAGGAATGGAGATAAATAAATTGGGAACCTTATGGGTAACTGGGACTTGTCGACCCATAAAATCTGTAAGGGAAGTTTTGGTTTCTAATGGTAACCAGAATTTTTTTGGGATAAATACTCATTGAAGTAGACTGGCTTCAGCACCAGTGTCAATTAAAGCATGAATGGTTACATCCTCAAATTCGGGAAGATGAATAGTAATGGGAAGATAGATATGTAATTCGGCCTTTTCTTTAAATCCATTGAGGTGGGGTAATAGATTTTTTTTTTGAAGGCGTAAGGTACGCCCTTCGACTGGGTCATGTATTGGATATGAACGCTAGGTCTAGGGTTAATTGCTTCAAATGATTCTTCTTCTTCATAATGTCTAGGAAGACTAAGGGAAGAAGAAGTTCTTTGGATAGGGTTTTTGATAACCGTTGATATAGTATTACCAGAGGCAATAAAATACTCAACAGGTATTTGAACTTTTGGTTTTTACAAAAAGTTGAATATCATTATCTAATTTTAGGTGTCATATATCTACAACTTTTGGTTGTATAGTTTTGCCAATTCCTACATTAAAAAGTTTACAAAATTATATGGTGTAATGGATTGAAAGGTTAGAGGTATCGTTTAGAGCCATACAGTGTTCCCATTGTATTCCAAAGATTTTAGATCCTGGTAATAATTGTATGCCTTTAAGGCTAATCGATAATGTACAAGTTTTTTCAAAATTTTGATCATCTAGACTTATACAAAAGTCAGGCTGTATATTGATCCCAAAAATCTATTAGCAAGATTGGATTTTTCTCCTCCAATAATGCTACTTAAGGGATTATTTATGATACGTTCGTCCATACAAACGATCTTTATAGATGTATCTATTCCAGTACGGAATAGAGAAGTGATTTTTAGTTTGGATCATACCTATAAGTAGGTATTTCATTTTTTGGATATTTGGTTTTTAGTTTGACTATTTTTTTTGTTTAGAAGACTTATTGATGTTAAGACATCTTCTCCTTTTAATTCTATATTTCCTTGCATACGCTCGAAAATATATGTGTGTTTATTTAAAAAACGAGATTTAAATGTAGGAGCTTTATAAATCTCATTATTTAAAAAACGAAGAAGAGGAAGAAGAAGGGGAAGAAAAGGAAGAAGAAAAAGAAGAAGAAGAAGAGGAGAAAGAAGAAGAAGAAGAAGATGAAGAAGAAGAAAAGAAAGAAGACAAAGAAGATTACGAAGAAAAGTGGAAGAAGAAGAAGAAGAAGAAGTAGAAGAGAAGAAGAAGAGAAGAAGTAGAAGAAGAAGACGAAGAAGAAGTTGAAGATTTAGAGGAAGAAGAAGAAGCAGAAGAAGATGATGACGACAAAGAAGTAGAAGAAGAAGAAGAGGAAGAAGAAGAAGAAGAAGAAGAAGAAGAAGAAAAGAAGAAGAAGAAGAAGAAGAAGAAAATACGAAGTAGAACCAAAAGAAAAAAGTAGTAGGAGACTAAAGAGTAGAAGAAGAAAGAGGTGATGATGAAAAGGAAGCAGAAGAAGATGGAGAAGTAGATGAACAAGAGGAGAGAGGAAGGGAAGAAGAAGATGAAGTAAAAGAAGAAAAAGAAGTGGAAGAAGAAGAAGAAGAAGAAGAAGTAGAAGTAGAAGAAAAAGAAGAAGAAAAAGAACAGGAAGAGGAAGAAGAACAAGAGGAAGAGGAAAAAGAGGAGGAAGTAGAAGAAGATGATGAAGAAAAATAAGAAGAAGAAGAAGAAGAAAAAGAAGAAGATGATGATGATGATGATGATGAATATGAAGAAGAAGAAGTAAAAGAAGAAGGAGAAGAACAACAAGAAAAATAAGTAGAAGAAGAAGAAGAAGAAGAAAAAGATGAATAACAAGAAGGAAAAAAAGAAGCAGAAGAACAAGTAGAAGAAGAATAATAAAAAGAAAAAGAAGAAGAAGAAGAAAAAGTAAAAGAAGAAGAAGAAGAAGAAGAAGAGCAAGAAGAAAAATAAGAAGAAGATGAGGAAGAAGAAGAAGAAGGAGAAGAAGAGGAAGAAGAAGAAGAAGAATAAGAAGAGGAAGTAGAAATAGTTGTAAAAGTTGTAGTAGTAGTAGTAGTAGAAGAAGAAGAAGAAGAAGAAGAGGAGGAGGAAGAATAAAAAGAAGAAGAAGAAGAAGAAGAAGAAGTAGAAGAAGTAGTAGTAGTAGAAGAAGACAAAGTTTAAAAAGAAGAAGAAGAAGAAGAAGAAGAAGAAGAAGATGAACAAGAAGAAGAAGAAGAAGAAGAAGAAGAAGAAGGAAGAGGAGAAGAAGAAGAAGAAGAAGAAGAAGATGAGGAAGATGAAGAGGAAGAAGAGGAGGAGGAGGAGGAGGAAGAAGAAGAAGAAGAAGAAGAAGAAGAAAAGGAAGAAGAGGAAGAAGAAGAAGGCGATGAAGAAGAAGAAGATGTAGTGGAAGAAGATGAAAAAGTAGGAGAAGAAAAAGAAGAATAAGAAGAAGAAGTAATAGTAGAAGAAGAAGTAGAAGTAGAAGAAGTAGAAGAGGAAGAAGAAGAATAAGATGAAGATGAAGAAGAAGAAGAACATGTAGAGGACAAAGAAGAAGAAGAAGAAGAAGAAGAAGAAGAAGAGGAAGAAGAAGTGAAGAAGAAGAAAAGAAGAAGAAGAAGAAATAAGAAGAAGAAGAAGAACTACAAGAAAGAAAAACTAAAAATACAATAAAAAGGAGAAGAAAAACCAGATGATGATGAAGACGAAGGCAAAAAAGAAAGAAAAGAAGAGTCAGAAGAAGAAGATGATGATGATGAAGAAGAAGAAGAAGAAAATGAAGAAGAAGAAGAAGATG
>JAIUJO010001548.1:30000-45000 GCA_023846275.1 Vanilla planifolia | reverse complement strand
GATGACAAAGAATAAGAAGAAGAAAACGAAGAAGAAGAAGAAGAAGAATACTAAGGAGAAAAGGAGATGAGAAGAAGAAGAAGAAGAAAAGGAAGAAGAAGAAGCAAAACAAGATAAAGAAGAAGAAGAAGAAGCAGAAGAAGAAGAAGAATAAAGGGAAGAAGAAGAGTATGAAGAAGAAAAAGCAAAGAATGAGAAGAAGAAGAAGGAGAAGAAGGAGAAAGAAGAAAAAGAAGAAGATATAGAAGTCAAAGATGAAGAAGAAGAAGAAGAAGAATAAGGACGAGGAGGAGGGCAAGAAGTTGAAGATGAAGAAGAAGAGGACAAAAAGAAGAAAAAGAAACACAAGAAAATGGAGAAAAAGAAGAATAAGAATAAGAGTAAGAATAAGAATAAGATGAAGAAATAATGGAAGAAGAAGAAGAAGAAGATGAAGAAAAAGAAGAAGAATAAGAAAAAGAAGAAGAAGAAGAAAATGGAGAAGAAGAAGAATAAGAAGAAGAATTTGAAGAAGAAGAAGGAGAAAAAGAAGAATTAGAAGAACAAGAAGAAGAAGAATGAAGTTGACAATAATAATGTTCATGATGAAGAGGAAGGAGAAGAAGATGAAGAATAAGAAATTGAAGATGAAGAACAATTAGGAGAAGAAGATCAAGAAGAAGAAGAAGAAGAGGAAGAAGAAGACGAAGAGGAAGATGAACAAGAAGAAGTAGAAGGAGAAGGAGACGAAGAAGAAGAAAAAGAAGAAGAAGAAGATTATGATAAAGTAAAAGGAAAAGAAGAATAAGAGAAGAAGAAGAAGAAAACGAAGCAGATGATGATGAAGAACATGAAGAAGAAGAAGAAAAAGATGGAGAAGTGTAAGAAGAAGAAGTTGATGACGAAGAAGAAGAAGGAAAAGCAGATGATGAAGAACCAGAAGTGGAAGAAGAAAAAGCAAAAGAAGAAGAAGAAGAAGATAAAGGAGAAAAAGAAGAACAAGAAGGAGAAGAACAAGAAGTAGATGGAGAAGAAGAAGAAGAAGACAATGAAGGACAAGCAGAAGAAAAAGAAGAAGTAGATAAAGGAGAAGGCGAAGAAAAAGAAGGAGAAGAAGAAGATGAAGGAGTCGAAGAAAGACGAGGAAGAAGAAGAAGAAGGAGAAGAAGAAGAAGGAGGAGAAGGAGAAGAAGAAGAAGGAGAAGAAGATCAAGAAGAAGCAGAAGAAGTTGAAGCAAAAGAGTAAGGGAAGAAGAAGAAGAAGAAGAAGATAATGATAATGATGATGATGGAGAATAACAAGAAGAGGAAGACAAAGTAGAAGAAGAAGAAGAAGAAAATAAAGAAGAGAAGAAGAAGAAGGAGAAAAAGAAGGAGGAGGAGAAGAAGAAGTAGATGGTAAAGAAGAAGAAGAACATCCAAAAAAGGAAGAAGGGAAAAAAGAAAAAGAATAAGAAAAGCAAGAAGAAGAAGAAGAAGAAGAAGAAGAAAAAGAAAAACAAGAATAACCAAAACATGAAGAAGAAGAATAAGAAATAGAGGCAAAGAAGAAGGGGGAAGAGTAGTAATAGTAGAAGAAAAGAAGAGGAAGAGGAAGGTGAAGAAGAAGTAGAAGAGGGAAGAAGAAGATGATGAAGAAGTAGTAGAAGAGGAACACAAAGAAGAAGAAAAAGAAGGAGATTAAGTAAAGAGGAAGATAAAGAAGATAGGTAGAAGAAGAAGGACAAGAAGAAGATGAACAAAGAGAAGTAGAAGAAGGAGAGGAACAAGAAGAAAAAGAAAAAGAAGAAGAAGTAGAAGTAAAAGTAGTAGAAGAAGAAGAAGAAGAAGAAGAAGGAGAAGAGGGAGAAGAACAGCAAGAAAGGAGAAGAAGAAGACGAAGAAGAAGAAGAACAAGGAGAAAAAGATGTAGAAGAAGTAGAAGAAGACGATGATGATGTTGATGAAGAAGAAGTAGGAGAAAAACACAAAGAGAAGAATAAGAATAAGAATAAGAAGAAGAAGAAGAAGATGATGATGATGATCTAGAAGAATAAGGAGAAGAAGATCATGAAGTAAAAGAAGAGAAGGTAGAAGAAGAAGAAGATGATGATGAAGAAAGAAGAACAAGAAGAAGAGGAAGAGTAGGAAGAAGAGGAAGAAGTTGTCGAAGAAAAAGAAGAAGAAGAAGAAGAAGAAGAAGGAGAAGGAGAAGAAGAAGAAGAGAAGTCGAAGAAAAGGGAGAAGAAGAACAGGAAAGAATAAGAAGAAGAGGGATAAGAAGGTTAAGAAGATGGAGAAGGAGAAGAAGAAGAAGTAGTAGTAGAAGAAGAAGAAGATGATGATGATGAATAAGAAGAGTAAGAAGAAGAACATGAAGAAGAAGAAGAAGAGGATAGAAGAAGAAAATGAAGATGATGGAGAAGGTGAAGAGGAAGAAGAAGAAGAAGGAAAAGAAGTAGATGAAGAAGAAAAAAGGAAAAAGAAGAAGAAGGAGAAGAAGAAGAAGACAAAGAAGAAGAGAAAGAAAAAAGAAAAAGAAAAAGGGGAAGAAGAAGAAGAGTAAGAAGATGAAGGAGGAGAAGTAGAAGAAGAAAAAAACAAGAGGAAGAAGAAGAAAGCCACGAAGAAGAAGAAGAAGAACGAAGAAGATGAAGAAGAAGTAGAAGATCAAGTAGAAGAAGAAGAACGAGAAGAAGAAGCAGAAGAAGTAAATGAAGAAGATGAAGAAGAAGAGGAAGGAGAAGAAGTTGAAGAAATAGTAGTAGTAGTAAAAGAAGAAGAAGAAGAAGAAGAAGAAGATGTTGATGATGATGATGATGAAGGGAAATAATAAGATGAAGAAGACAAAGAAGAATAAGTAGAAGAAGAAGGCAAAGAAGAAGAAGAAAAAGAGGAGAAGAAGAAGATGACACAAAAGAAGAAGAAGAAGATGGAGAATAAAAAGAAAAAGAATAGAACAGAATGAAAAAAGAAAAAGAATAAGAAGAGGAGGAAGAAGATGAAGAAGAAGAAGAAGAAGAAGAAGAAGAAGAAGAAAAGCATGAAGAAGAAGAAGAAGAAATGGAGAGAAGAAGAAGAGGGAAGAGTAGTAGTAGAAGTAGAAGAAGAAGAAGAAGAAGAAGAAGAAGAAGAAGCTAAAGGAGAAAAGAAGAGGAAGAAGAAGAAGAAGACGGAGAAGAAGAGGAAGTGGAACACGAAGAACAAGAAAAAGAAGGAGATGAAGCAGAAGAAGAAGATGAAGAGGAAAGGTAGAAGAAGAAGAAAGAGAAGCAAAAGAAGGAGAGAAAGAAGAAGAAGAAGAAGAAGATGATGATGATGAAGAAGAAGTAGAAGGAGAAGAAGAAGAAGAAGAAGGAGAAGAAGGAGAAGAGGGAGAAAAAGAAGTAGAAGAGAGAGTAGAAGATGAACAAGAGAAGAACAAGGAGAAAAGATGTAGAAGAAGTAGAAAAAGAAGATGATGTTGATGATGAATAAGAAGTAGAAGAAGAAGATGAAGAAGAAGAAGATGAAATAAAAGAAGAAGAAGAGGGAAAAGAAGAAGAAGGAGAAGGAGAAGAAGAAGAAGAAGAAGAAGAAGAAGATGATGATGATTATCTAGAAGAAGAAGGAGAAGAAGATCATGAAGCACAAGAAGAAGAGAAGGAGGAAAAAGAAGTAAAAGAAGAAGATGAAAAGAAGTGGAAGAAGAAGAAAATGTTGGAGAAGAAAAAGAAGGGGAAGAAGAGGAGGAAGAAGAAGAAGAACTAGAAGGAGATGAAGAAGAAGAAGAACGAGAAGAAGAAGAAGAAGAAGAATAAGAAGAAGAAACAGGAGAAGAAGAGGAAGACGAAGAGGAAGAAGAAGGTTAAGAAGAAAGAGAAGGAGAAGAATTAAAAGAAGAAGACGAAGACGAAGAAGATGATGATGAAGAAGAAGAAGAGGAATAAGAGAAAGAAGATGAAGAAAAAGAAGAAGATGATGAAGGCGAAGAAAAGAAGATGAAGGAGACGGTGAAGAAGAAGAAGAAGAAGAAGAGAAGAAGAAAAAGAAGAAGAAATAGAAGAAAACATAAAAGTACAAGAAGAAGAAGAAGACAAAAAAGAAGAGAAAGAATAAGAAGAAGAATAAAAAAGGGAAGAAGAACAAGAGCAAGAAGATGAGGAAGGAGGAGAAGTAGAAGAAGAAGAAGTTGACAAAATAGTAGTAGAAGAAGAAGAAGAAGAAGAAAAAGAAGAAGAAGACGAAGAAGATGAAGCAGAAGTAGAAGATGAAGAAGAAGAAGAAGAAGAAGAAGTAAAAGAAGTAAATGAAGAAGATAAAGAAGAAGAAGAAGAAGGAGAAGAATTTGAAGAAGTAGAAGTTGATGAGAAGAAGAAGAAGTGGTTGAAGAAGGAGAAGAAAAAGTAGAAGAAGGAGGAGAAAAAGAAGTAAAAGAACAAATAGAAGAAGAAAAAGGCAAAGAAGATGAAGAAGAAGAAGGAGAAGAAGAAGTTGAAGATGATGAAGAAGAAGAAAATGAAGAGGAGGAAGAAGAAGGAGAGAAAGAAGGAGGAGAAGAAGAAGATGATGATAACGAAGTGGAAGAAAAAGTAGAAGAAGAAGAAGAAGACTATGAAGAAGCAGAAGAGGAAGAAGGAGAAGAAGAACAACAACAAGAATAAGAAGATAAAGAAGAAGAAGATTAAGAAGAAAAAGAAGAAGAAGAAGATGATGAAGTAGAAGAAGAACGAGAAGAAATTGAAGAATAAGAAGAAGAAAAAGAAGAAGAACCAATGAAGGAAGAAGAAGAAGGAGAAGGAAAAGAAGAAGAAGAAGGAAAAGAAGGAGACGAAGGAGAAGAAGGAGGAGAACAAGAAAAACAAGGAGAAGAAGAGGAAGAAGAAGACAAAGAAGAAAAAAAAGAAGAAGAAGATGATGACGACAAAGAAGAAGAAGAAGAAGAAGCAAAAGAAGAAGAAGAAGAAGAAGAGGAAGAATATGAAGTAAAAGAAGAAGGAGAAGAAGAAGAAGAAGAAGTAGAAGTAGTAGAAGAAGAAGAAGATGTAGAAGAATAAGGAGAAGAAGATCATGAAGAAGAAGAAAATTAAAAAGGAATAGGAAAAAGAACAAGAAGAAGAAGTAAAAGTAGTAGTAGAAGTAATAGAAGAAAAAGATGGAGATGAAGAAGAAGAAGAAGAAGAAGATGATGATGTCAAAGAAGAAGAAGAAGAAGCAAAAGAAGACAAAGAAGAAGAAGAAGATAGAGACGAAGAAGAAGAAGAAGAAGGAGAAGAAGAAGAAGGGGAGGAGGTGGTGAAGAAGAAGAAGAATAGGAATATGAAGAAGAAGAAGAAGAAGAAGAAGCAAAAGAAGATGGAGAAGAAGAAGAAAAAGAAGAAGAAGAAGATGAAGAAGAAGAAGAAATGAAGGAGAAGAAGAAGAAGAAGAAGAATGAGAAGAAGTTGAGGAAAAAGATGATAAAGAAGAAGAAAAAAGAACAAGAAGAAGAAGTAGAAGAAGAAGGAGAAGGAGACAAAGAAGAAGTAGGAGAAGAAGAAGAAGAAGAAGATCACAAATAAAAGGAAGAAGAAGAAAAAGATGATGATGAAGAAGAAGTAGAATAAGAAGAAGATTAAGAAGAAGAAGAAGATGAAGAATGCGAAGAAGGGGAAGAAGTAGTGGAAGAAGAAGAAGATGAGTAATGAAAAGAAGAAGAAAAAGATGAAGACGAAGATGATGAAGAAGTAGAACAAGGGGCAGAAGATGAAGAGGAAGAAGAAGTAGAAGTAGAAGAAGAACAAGAAGTAGAAAAAGTAAAAGAAGGATAAGAAGAAGAAGAAGAAAGTGAAGAATAAGAAGAAGAATAAAAAAGTCAAAGAAGAAGAAGAAGAAGAAGAAGAGACCAAGAAGAAAGAGAAAAAGAAGATGAAGATAAAGAAGATGAAGCAAGAGGAAGAAGAAGACAAAGAAGAAGATTAAGAAAAAGAAGAAGAAGGGGAAGAAAAAGAAGATAATAAAGAAGATGAAGAAGAAGAAGGACATGAAGAAGGAGGAGGAGGAGAAGTAAAACAAGAAGTAGAAGGTTAAGAAGAAGACAAAGACGAAGTAGAAGAAGAAGAAGAAGAAGGAGAAAAAGAAGGAGACAAAGAAGGAGAAAAAGGTAGAAAAGAAAAAGAAGAAGACGAAGAAGTGAAGAAGAAGAAGGAGGAGAAGAAGATGATTAAGTAGAGGAAGATGGAAAGAAGACGAAGAAGAAGAAGAACAAGACAAAGAAGAAGGAGAAGAAGAAGAAGAAGAGAAGACAACAAAGAAAAAGAAGAATAAGAAGAAAAAGAATTAAATGATGATGAAGACAAAAAAAGAATAAGAGATGAAGACTATTAAGTAGTAGAAGAAGGAGAATAAGCTCAAGAAGAACAAGAAGAAGAAGATGAAGCAAAAGTTGAAGAAGAAGAATAAGAAGAAGAAGGAGAAGAAGAAGGCAAAAGAAAAGTAGTAAAAGAAGGAGAAGAGGAAGGAGAAGTTGAAGAAGAATATGAAGAAGAAGAAGAAGAAGAAAATGAAGATGAAGATGATTTTAAGAAGACAAGGAAGAAGACAAAAGGAGAAGAGGAGACGAAGACGTAGAAGAAGTAGAAAAGAAAAAGAAGAAGATAAAGGAGAAGAAGAAGGTAAAGAACGGGATGAAGAGGAGGAAGAAGAAGAAAAGAAGAATAAGGACAAGAGGAAGAAGATGACGAAGAAGGAGGAGAAGAAGAAGACGAAAAACATGATGAAGGGGAAGAAGATAGAGAAAAAGAAGCAAACGAAGAAAGAAGAAGAATAACAGCAAGAAGAAGAAGAAGAAGTAGAAGAAGAAGATGATGATGATGATGATGCTGAAGAAGAAGAAGAAGAAGGCATTGACCACAAAGAAGAAGATGAAGAAGAAAAAGAGGAAGATGAGCATAATAACAAAGTAGTAGTAGAAGAAGAAGAACAAGAATAAGAATAAGAAGAAAAATAAGAAGATGAAGAAGAAAGAAGAAAATGACGATGTAGAAGATAAAGAAGAAGAGGATGAAGAAGAAGGAGGAGAAGGAGAAAAATGAGAACAAGAAAAAGAAGAAGTAGAAGGAGAAGAAAAAATGATTAAGAAAGAGAAGTAGAAGCAGAAGAAGAAGAAGAAGATGAAGAAGGCGAAGGAGAAAAACAATGAGAAGAAGAAGAAAATAAAGAAGAAAAAGAAGGAGAAGAAGAAGAATATGAAGAAGAATAAGAAGAAGAGGAATTAGAAGAAGAAGAAGAAGAAGAAGAAGGAGAAGAAGAAGAAGATGAAGGAGGAGAAGGTGAAGGAAGAAGAATTAGAAGAAGAAGGGAAGAGTTAAAAGAAGAAGACCAAGGAGAAGTTAGTAGTAGTAGAGAAGAAGAACAACAACAAGAAGATGAAGAAAGAGACCTAGAAAGGGAAGAAAAAGAAAAAGAACACAAAGAAGAGGACGAAAAAGAAGATAAAGAATAAGAAGAAGATGAAGAAGAAGAAGAAAATGAAGATGAAGAAGAAGAAGAAGAAGAAGCAGTAGAAAAAGATGAAGGTGAAGTCGTAGTTCAAGAAGAAGAAGATGGAGAAAAAGAAAAAAAAGAAGAAATAGAAGAAGAAGAAGAAGAAGAAGAAGAAGAAGAAGTAGAGGACAAAGATGAAGATGAAGAAGAAAGACAAGGAGTAAATGAAGATGACGAAGAAGAAGAAAAAGAAAAAGAAGAAGAAGAAAATGAAGAAGAAGAAGAAGTCCAAGAACAAGAAGTAGTAGTAGTAGAAGAAGAAGAAGAAGAAGAATGTGAAGGAGACTAAGAAGAAGAAGATGAAGAGGAAGAAGAAAAAGAAGAAAAACAAGAAGAAGAAGAAGAAGAAGAAGACAGCCGCATAAGAAGAAGATGAAGAAGAAGGAGTAGGAGAAGATGGAGGAGAAGAATAAGGAGGTGGTGGACGAGGAGTAGAAGAATAAGAAGAAGAACATAAAGGCAAAGAAGATGAAGAAGAAAAGAAGAAGAAGAAGAAGAAGAAGAAGAAGAAGAGCAAGAGGAAGAAGATGAAAAGGAAGAAAAAGGAGGAGAAGAAGAAGAATAGGAAGAAGAAGAAGAATTAGAAGAAGAAGAAGAAGAAGAAAACATAGAAGAATGAAAAGAAGAAGAAGAAGAAAAAAGAAGAAGAAGAAGAAAAAAGGAGGAGAAGAAGAAGAAGAAGAAGATGTAGAGGAAGAATAAGAAATACAAGATAAAGAAGAAGAAAACATGGAGGAAGAAGAAGAAGATGAAGAAGAAGGAGAAGAAGAATAAGAAGAAAGAAGAAGAAGAAGAAGATGAAGAAGGAGGAGGAGAAGAAGAAGATGTAGAAGAAAAAGAAAAGGAAGACGAAGAAAAAGATGAAGAAGAAGAAGAAGAATAAGAAGATGATGATGACGACGATGAAGAAGAAGTAGCAATAGAAGAGGAAGAAGAAGAAGAAGAAGAAGATGACGATGAAGAAGGAGAAGAAGAAGAAGAAGGAGAAGAAGAAGAAGAAGGAGAAAGTGAAGTAGAAAAAGAATAAGAAGAAGTAGACGAAGAAGTAGAAGAAGAGCAAGAAGAAGAAGAAGATGAAAAAGAAGAACAAAAGACAAAGAAGAAGAAAAAGACGAAGAAGAAGAGGAAGAAGAAAAAGAAGAAGAAGAAGTAGAGAACAAGAAGGAGAAGAAGATTTAGAAGAAGAAGAAGAAGAACAAGAAAGATAATAAGGATAAGAATAATTAGAAGACGAAGAAGGAAACAAAGAAGAAGATGAAGAAGAACAAGAACGAAAAGAAAAAGAACATGAAGAAGAAGAAGACGGACATGATGAAGAAGAAGAAGATGATGAAGAAAAAATAGTAGTAGTAGAAGAAGAAGAAGAAGAAGAAGAAGAAGTAGAGGAAGAGGAAGAAGAAGAAGAAGAAGAAGAAGAAGAAGAATAATAATAATAAGAAGAGGAATAAGAAGGAGATAAATAAGATGAAGATGGAGAAGAAGGAGAAGGAGTAGAAGAAGAAGAAGAAGAAGAAGAAGAAGAAGAAAAAGAAGAAGTAGAAGAACAAGAAGAATTAGATGAAAAGGAAGACCAGGAAGAAGTTGAAGAAGAAGAAGATGATGTCAAAGACGAAGATGAAGAAGGAGATGGCGAAAGAGAAGAAAATCAAGAAGATGAAGATGAAGAAGAAGATGAAGAGGAAGAAGAAGTGGATGAAGTGGAAGAAGAATAAGAAGTTAAAGAGGAAGAACAAGAAGAAGAAGAAGATGTAGAAGAAGAAGATGAAGATGAAGAAGAAGCTGAAGAAGAAGAAGAAGAGGATGAAGTGGAATAAGAAGAAGTTGAAGAAGAAGAAAATGAGAAGAAGAAGAAGAAAGAGAAGAAGAAAAAGAAGATGGAGGAGAAAAATAAGAAGAAGAAGAAGAAGAAGAAGAAGAAGAAGAAGTAGAAGAAGAAGATGAAGATGAAGAAGAAGAAGAAGGTGGAGAAGATGAAGAAGAAGAAGAAGATGAATAGAAAGTAGAAATAGATGAAGAAGAACAAGAACAAGAAGAAGAGGAAGAAGATGGTGATGATGAAAAAGAAGAAGAAGAAGATTAAAAAGAAAAAGATCATTAAGAAGAAGAAGGAGAAGAAGATGGAGAAGAAGACGAAGAACATGTAGAAGTTAAAGAAGAAGAAGAGGAGGAAGAAGGAGAAGAAGAAGAAGAAGGCAAAGAAGCGAATGAACGAGAATAAGGAGAATAAGAAGATGAAGAAGACAAAGGAGACGTAGAAGAAGAAGAAGAAAAAGAAGACAAAGAAGAAAAAGAAGACAAAGAAGAACAAGAACACGAAGAAGCATAACATGTTGAAGAAGAAGAAGAAGAAGGAGAAGAAGATGAAGAATAAAAAGAAGAAGAAGAAGAAGAAGAAGAGGAAGGGGAAGAAGAAGAAGAATTGGAAAAAGAATAGGAAGAAGATGAACAAGAAGAAGGAGAACAAGAAGATGATGATGATGAAGTAAAAGAATAAGAAGAAGTCAAGAAAGAAGGAGAAGAGGAAGACGAAGAAGAGGAAGAAGAATAAGAAGAAGAAAAAGAAGAAGAAAAAGAAGGAGAAGAGGAAGAAGAAGAAGAAGAGAAGAAGAAGAAGGGGATGAAGAAGAAGATGACGATGATGAAGAAGAAGTGGAAGAAGAAGAAGACCAAGAAGTAGAAGTAGAAGAAGAAGAAGAAGAAGAAGAAGACAGAGACAAAGAAAGAGAAGATAAAGTAGAAGAAAAAGCAAAGAAAAAGACGAAGAAGAAGATGAAGATGAGGAAGATGGTGAAGAGGAGGAAGAAGAAGAAGAAGAAGATGAAGAAGAAGAAGGAGAGGAAAAAAAGAAAAAGATGAAGAAAAATAAGAAGAGAAAGAAGAAGAAGAAGAAGAAGATGATGCAGAAGAAGTACAGGAAGAAGAGGAAAAGTAGAAGAAGAAGAAAAATATGAAGTAGAAGAAACAAAAGAAGAAGAAGAATAAGAAGAAGAAGAAGAAGAAGAAGGACAAGACGAAGAAGAGGAAGAAGGAGAGGAAGAAGAGAAAGAAGAAGAATCACAAGGAGGAGGAAGTAGGGGAGAAGAAGAAGAAGAAGAAGAACAAAAAGATGAAGAAAAAGAAGAAGAATAGGAAGAAACATAAGAAGAAGAAGTTTAAGAATATGGAGTAGAAGAAGAAGGAGAAGAATAAGGAGGAGGAGGAGGAGAAGGAGTAGAAGAAGAAGAAGATGATGATGATGATGAAGAAAAATACAAAGAAGAAAAAGAATAAGATGAAGAAGACGAAGGAGAAGAAGGGGAAGAAGAAGAACAAGAAGAAGTAGAAGAAGAAGAACAAGAAGGATAAGAAGAAGAAGAAAAGGAAGAAGAAGAAGAACAAGAAGTGGCAGAAGAAGAAGAAAACAATGAAGAAGAAGAAGAAGGAGAAGATGAAGATGATGAAGTAGAAGAAGAAGAAGAAAAGGAAGAAGAAGAAGACGAAGAAGATGGAGAAGAAGAAGAAGGAGAAGAAGAGGAAACAGAAGAAGAAGAAAAAGAAGAAGAAGAAGAAGAAGAAGGAGAATAAGAAGTTCAAGAAGGAGAAGAAGAAGAAGAAGATGAAGAAGAACAAGAAGAAGAAAATGAAGAAGAAGAAGAAGATGAAGAAGTCTTAGAAGAAGAAGAAGAAGATGATGATGATGACATTGAAGAAGAAGAAGAAGAAGAAGAAGATGGAGGAGGAGGGGGAGAAGAAGAAGAAGTAGAGGAAGAAGAAGAGGAAGAAGAGAAATAAGAAGAGGAGGAATAAGAAGAGAATGAACAAGAAGGGGATGAAGAAGAAGAAGAGGAAGACGACAAAGAGGAAGAAAATGAAGAGAAGGAAGATGACAAAGAGGAGGAAGAAGAGAAAAAGGGGGAAGAAGACTAAGAGGAAGAAGAAGACGAAGAGGAAGAAGAAGAGGAAGAAGAAGAAAAAGAGGAAGAGGAAGAAGAAGAGGAAGAAGAAGTGGAAAAAGAAGAGGAATAAGAAGAAGAAGAAGAAGAAGGAGAAGAAGGAGAAAAAGCAAAAGACGAAGAAGTGAAAGGAGAAGAGGAAGAAGAACATGAAGAGAAAGAAGAAGAAGAAGAAGAAGAGGAAGAAGAAGAAGAAGAAGAAGAAGAAGAAGAAGTGGAAGAAGAGGAAGAAGAAGACGAAGAAGTGGAAGAAGAAGAGGAGGAGGAAGAAGAAGAAGAAGAAGAAGAAGAAGAAGAAGAAGAAGAAGAAGAAGAAGAAGAAGAAGAAGAATAAGAAGAAGAAGAAGAAGAAGGAGAAGAAGCAAAAGAAGAAGAAGAAGAACGAGAAGAAGGAGAAGAAGAAGAAGAAGAAGAAGAAGAAGGAGAAGAAGAAGAAGAAGAAGAAGAAGAAGGAGAAGAAGAAGAAGAAGAAGAAGAAGGAGAAGATGAAGAAGAAGAAGAAGAAGAAGAAGGAGAAGAAGCAGAAGAAGAGGAAGAAGAGGAAGAAGGAGTAGAGGAAGAAGAAGAAGAAGACGAATAAGAATAAGAATAAGAGGAAGACAAAGAAGAAGATGAGGAAGAAGAAGAAGAAGAGGAAGAAGAGAAAGATGATGAAGAAGAAGAAGAGGAAGAAGAAGTGGAAGAAGGGGAAGAAGATGGAGAAGAACATAAAGAAGAAGAATAAGAAGATGAAGATAGAGAAGAAGTATAAAGAGAAAACACAGAAGAAGAAGAAGTAGCAGAAGAAGAAGAAGAATAAGAAGTAGTAGAAGTAGTAGTAGTAGAAGAAGAAGAAGTAGAAGAAGACGAAGACGAAGACGAAGAAGGAGATGAAGAAAGAGAAGAAAATGGAAAAGAAGAAGGTGAAGAAGAAGATGAAGAACAACAAGAAGAAGAAGATGAAGAAGAATAAGTAAATAAAGTGGAAGAGGAGAAAACGTAAAAGAAGAAGAAGAAGAAGAAGAAGAAGAAAATGAACAGGAAGAAGGAGAAGAAAAGATGATGGAGAAGAAAAATAGGAAGAAAAAGAAGAAGAAGAAGAAGAAGAAGAAGATGATGAAGAAGAAGATGATGAAGAAGAAGAAGAAGAAGGTGAAGAAGACAAAGAAGAAGAAGAAGAAGAAAAGGAAGTAGAAAAAGAAGAAGAAGAAGAAGAGGAAGAAGATGATGATGAATAAGAAGAAGAAGAAGCAGAAAAAGAAAAAGATGGAGAAGAAGGAGAAGATGGTGGCAAAGTAGAAGAAGAAGATGAAGAAGTTAAAGAAGAAGAAGAGGAGGAAGGAGGAGAAGAAGAAGGAGAAGGACAAGAAGAGCAAGAACTAGAATAAGGAGAAGAAGAAAAAGAAGAAGAAGAAGGAGAAGATAGAGATGGACACGAAGAAGAAGAAGAAGATGAAGAAGAACAAGAACACCAAGAAGAAGAACATGATGAAGAAGAAGAAGGAGACTAAAAAGAAGAAGAAGAAGAAGGAGAAGGAGACTAACAAGAAGAAGAAGAAGAAGAAAAAGAAAAAGAGGAAGAAGAAGAAGATTAAGAAGAAGACAAATAAGAAAAAGAATAGAAAGAAGATGAAGAAGTTGGTTAAGAAGATGTGATGATGATGAATAAGAAGAACAAGAAGAAGAAGATGAGGAAGAAGGAGAAGAAGAAGAAGAAGAGGAAGGAGAAGAAGTAGAAGAAGCTTTGGAAGAAGAAGATAAAAAAGATGATGAAGAAGAAGACAAAGAAGAAGAAGAAGATGAAGAAGAAGAAGAAGGTGAAGAAGAAGAAGAAGAAGAAGAAAAGGAAGAAGAAGAGGTTGAAGATGAAGTGGACAAAGAAGAAGATGAAGAAGAAGAAGAGGAAGAAGAAGAAGAGGAACATGATGAACTTAAAGTAGGCGAATAGGAGGAAGAGGATGAAGAGGACGAAGAGGAGCAAGAAGACGAAGAGGAGGAAGAAGATGAAGAGGAAGAAGAAGACGAAGAGGATGAAGAAGATGAAAAAGAGGTAGAGGAAGAAGAAGCGGAAGAAGAAGAAGAAGAAGAATAAGAAGAAGAAGAAGTAGAAGAAGAAGTAGTAGAATAAGAAGAAGAAGAGGAAGTAGAAGAAGAAGAAGAAGAGGAAGACGAAGAGGAAGAAGAGGAAGATGAAGAGGACGAAGAGGAAAATGAAGAGGAAGAAGAGGAAGAAGAAGAGGAAGAAGAAGAAGAAGAACAGGAAGTGGAAGAAGAAGGGGAAGAAGAAGAAGAAGAAGAGGAAGAAGAAGAAGAAGAAGAGGAAGAAGAAGAGGAAGATGAAGAAAAAGAGGAGGTAGAAGAGGAAGATGAAGGAGAAGAAGAAGATGATGATGATGATAATGAGGAAGAAGAAGAAGAAGAAGAGAAAGAAGATGAAGAAAGAAGAAAAAGAAAAGGAAAGAAGCAAAATAATGTGGAAGAAGAAGAAAGAATAAAAAGAATGAAGAAGAAGAAAGAAGAAAAGAAAAATAAAAATGTGAAAGAAGAAGTGGAGTAAGAAGAAGAAGTAGAAGAAGAAGAAGATGAATAGGACGAAGAAGACGAAGTGTAAGATGATAATGATGCCAAAGTGGAAGAGGAAGAAGAAGAACAAGAAGAAGAAGAAAGAGACAAAATGAAAGAGGAAGACGAAGAGGAAGAGGAAGGGGAAGAAGAAGAAGAAGGAGAAGAAGAAGAAGAAGAAGAAGAAGAAGAAGCAGAAGAAGAAGAAAGAAGAAAGAAGTAGAGGAAGAAAAAGAATTTGAAGAAGATGAAGAAGAAGAGGAAGAAGAAGAAGAAGACAAAGAAGAAGAAGAAGAAGAAGTAGAGGAAAAAGAAAAAGAAGAAGAAGAAGAAGACGGAGAAGAAGAAGAAGAAGAAGAAGAAGGAATAGAAAAAGGAGTAAGAGAAGAAGAAGTAGAACAAAAAGAAGAAGAAAAAGTTGAAGAAGAGGAAGAAGAAGGAGAAGAACAAAAGAAGGAAAGAAAGGAGAGGAAGAAGAAGAAGAAGCAGACGATGAATAAGAAGAAGAAGAAAAAGAAGAAGATGAAAAAGATGAAGTAGAAGAGCAAGATGTAGATGAAGAAGAAGAATAAAAAGAAGAAGAAGAAGGAAGAGGAGATGAAGATGGAGTAGAAGTAGAACATGCAAAAGAACAAGATGAAGAAGAAGAAGATTTAGAAGACGAAGATGAAGGAGCCACAGATAGAGAAAAAAGGAAGAAGAAGTCAAAGAAGAAGTTGAAGGAGAAGAAACAAAAGAAGAAGAAGAAGAAAAAGATGAAGAAAAGCAAGAGGAAAAAGAAGAAGAAGAAGAAGAAGAAGAAGAAGAAGAAGAAGAAGAGGAAGAAGGAGAAGAAGAAGAAGAAGATGAAGAAGAAGAAATGATAAAGAAGAAGGAGACGAAGAAGAAGAAGAAGAAGAAGAAGAAGAGCAAGAAGAAGAAGACGATGAAGAAGAAGGAGAAGAAGAGGAAGAAAAGGAAGAAGAAGAAGAAGAAGAAGAAGACGAAGAAGAAAACAAAGAAGAAGAAGAAGAAAAAGAAAAGACGAAGAAGATCAAGAAGAAGAAGAAGAAGAAGAAGAAAACGA
>JAIUJO010001548.1:17500-25000 GCA_023846275.1 Vanilla planifolia | reverse complement strand
ACGATGAAGAATAAGAAGAAGAGGATGAGCAAGAAGGAGAAGAAGAAGAAGTAGAAGAAGAAGTGGAATAAGAAGAAGACAAAGAAGAAGGAGAAGAAGAAGAAGAAAAAAAAAGAAAGAAGAAGAAGGAGAAGAAGTAGAAGAAGAAGATGACGATGATGAAGAAGAAATGGAAGAAGAAGAAGACAAAGAAGAAGTAGAAGTAGAAGAAGAAGATGATGAAGAAGACGATGAAGAGGAAGAAGAAGGAGAAGAAGAAGATGATGATGATGAAGGAGAAAAAGAAGAAAATGAAGAAGAAGAGAAGGAAGATGAAGAAGAAGAAGAAGAGGAAGAAGATGAAGATGAAGAAGAAATACAACAAGAAGAGAAAAAGTAGAAGAAGATGAAAAAGTTGAAGAAGAAAAAGAAGAGGAAGAAGAAGAAGAAGACGAAGAGAAAGAAGCAGAACAAGAAGGAGAAGAAAAAGACAAAGGAGATGAAGAAGACGAAGAAGGAGAAGAAGAAGAGCAAGAAGAAGAATCAAAAGGAGAAGGAGGAGGAGGAGGAGGAGAAGAAGAAGAAGAAGAAACATAAGAAGAAGAAGTTGAAGGTGTTGTAGTGGAAGAAGAAGGAGGAGATAAATATGTAGGAGAAGGAGGAGTACAAGAAGAAGAAGAACAAGGAGAAAAAGAAAACAACGAAGAAGAAGAAAAAGAAAAAGTTGAAGAAGACGAAGAAGAAGAAAAAGAAGACAAAGAAGGAGAAGAAGAAGAAGATGATGATGATGAAGAAGGAGAAGAAGAGGAAGAAGAAGAAGAAAAAGAATGCATAGAAGAAGAAGAAGAAGAAGAAGAAGAAGAAGAGGAGGAGGAGGAGGAGGAAGAAGACAAAGAAGAAGATGAAGATGAAGAAGAAGGAGGAGAAGAAGAAACACAACAAGAAGAAAAAGAAGATGATGAAGAAGAAGAAGTTCAAGAAAAAGGAGACGAAGAAGAAAAAGAATAAGTTTAGAAATGGAAAAAGAAGATGAAGAAGATGAAGAAGACAAAGAAGAAGAGGTAGAAGAAGAAGATGATGATGATTATGATGAAGAAGAAAAAGGAGGAGAAGATGAAGAAGAACTAGTAGATTTTAATGAAGAAGAAGAAAGGCATGAAGAAAAAGAAGGCAAAGAAGTAGAACAAGAAGGTGAAGTAGAAGATGAAGAAAATGAAGAAGTGGAAGAAGAAGAGGAGGAAGAAGAAGAGAAAGAAGAAGAAGTGGAAGAAGTAGAAGAGGAAGAAGAAGGTGAGGAAGACGATGAAGCAAAAGAAGACAAAGAGGAGGAAGACGACAAAGAGGAGGAGGAAGACGAAGATGAGCAAGAAGATGAAGAGGAACAAGAAGAGGAAGAAGAAGAAGAGGAGGAAGAAGAAGAAGAAGAAGAAGAGGAACAAGTGGAAGAAGAAGAGGAAGAAGAAGAGGAGGAGGAAGAAGAAGAAGAAGAATAGGAAGAAGAAGAAGAAGAAGAAGAAGTGGAAGAAGAGGAAGAAGAAAAGGAAGAAGTGGAAGAAGAAGAGGCAGATAAAAAGGAATAAGAGGAAGAAGAAGAGGAAGATGATGAAGAAGAAGAAAAAGAAGAAGAAGAGGAAGAAGAAGAAAAGCAAAAAGAAGAAGTAGAAGAAAAATAGAAGAAGAAGAAGAAGAAGAAGAAGAAGAGGAAGAAGAAAAAGAGGAAGAAGAAGAGGAAGATGAAGAAGTAGAAGAGGAAGAAGAAGAACATAGAGAAGAGGAAGAGAAAAAAGAAGAAGAGAAAGAAGAAGAAGGGGAAGAAAAAGAAGAAGCGGAAGAAAGAGGAAAATGTAAAGTAAAGAACCAGGAGAATGTGGAAGAAGAAGAAAGAACAAGAAAAATGAAGAAGAGGAAAGAAGAAGAAAAAATAATAAAAAGACAAAGGAAGAAGAAGTTGAAGAAGAAGAGAAAGAAGAAGAATAGGAAGAAGAAGAAGGAGAAGAGGAAGAAGAAGATGATGAAGAAGAAGAAGAAAAGGAAGAAGAGGAAGAAGAAGAGGAAGAAAAAGAGGAAGAAGAGCAAGAAGAAGAAGAGCAAGAAGAAGAAGAAGAAGAAGCGGAAGAAGAAGAAAAGGAAAAATAAGAAGAAGAAGAAGAAGAAAAAGAAGAAGTGAAAGAAGAAGAAGAGGAAGAAGAAGTGGAATATGAAGAAGAAGAAAAAGAGGAAGAAGAAGAAGATGGAGAAGAGGAAGAAGAAAAAGAAGAAGAGAAAGAAGAAGAGGAAGAAAAAGAAGCATAAGAAAGAAGAAAATGAAAGGGAAAGAACCTGGAGAATGTGGAAGAAGAAGAAAGAAGAAGATGAATGAAGAAGAAGAAGAAAGAAGAAGAAAAAAGAATAAAAAGGCAAAAGAAGAAGAAGTGCAAGAAGAAGAGGAAGAAGAAGCAGAAGAACAAGAAGAAAAAACGAAGAGGAAGAAGAAGACGAAGAGTAAGAGGAAGATGAAGCGGAAGTGGAAGAGGAAGAAGAAGAAGAAGATGAAGAAGGAGACAAAGAGGAAGACGAAGACAAAGAGGAAGAGGAAGAGGAAGACAAAGAAGAAGAAGAAGAAGAAGAAAGAAGTAGAAGATAAAGAGGAAGAAGTGGAAGAAGAAAACTAAGAAGAAAATGAAGAAGAATAAGGAAGAATAAAGAAGAAGAAGAAGAAGAAGAAGAAGTGGAAGAAGAAAAAGAAAAAGAAAGAAGAAGAAGAAGAAGAAGAAGAAGAGGAAGAAGAAGAAGAAGAAGATGATGATGATGATGAAGATGAAGGAAGAAGAAAGAAGAAGAAGAAGAAGAAGAAGAAGAAGAAGAAGAAGAAGTGGAAGAAGAAGAAGAAGAAGAGGAAGAAGAAGAAGAAGAAGAAGAAGAAGATGAAGTGAGAGAAGAAGATGAAGAAGAAGAAGAGGAAGAAGAAGAAGAAGAAGAAGATAGATAGATAAGTAGAGGAAGAAGAACAAGAAGAAGAATAAGAATAAGAATAAGAAGAAGAAGAAGAAGAAGGACTTGAGGAAAAGACGAAGAAGAAGCAGAAGAAGAAGAAGAAGAAGAAGAAGAAGAAGAAGAAAAAGTAGAGGAAGAGGAAGAAGAATAAGAAGAAGAAGAAGAAGAAAAACAAGTTGGAGAAAAAGGAGTAGGAGAAGAAGAACAACAACAAAAAGAAGAAGAAAAGATGAAGAAGAGGAAGAAGAAGAAGAAGGAAAAGAAGAAGAATGAGCAGAAGAAGAAGAAGACGACCAAGAAGAAGAAGAAGAGGAAGAAGAAGAAGAAGATGTAGAAGAAGAAGAGGGTGATGATGAAAAAGATGAAGAAGCAGGACAAGATGTAGAAGAAGAAGAAGAAGAAAGAGGAGAAGAAAGAGTAGAATAAGAAGATGCGAAAAAAGAAGAAGAAGATGAGGAAGAGGAAGAAGAAGAAGAAGATAGAGAAAAAGGGAAGAAGAACATGACGAAATGGATGAAGGAGAAGAAGAAAAGAGGAAGAAGATGTAGAAGAAGAAGAAGAAGAAGAAGAAGATGTAGAAGAAGATGAAAAAGAAGAAGATGAAGAAAAATAAGAAGAGGAAGACGAAAAAGATAAAGATGAAGAAAAATAAGTGGAAAAAGAAGAAGAGGAAGAAGAAGAAGTAAGAGAAGAAGAAGAAGAAGAAGAGGTAGAGGAGAAAAAAGAAGTAGAAGGACAAGTAGAGGAAGAAGAAGAAGAGAAGAAGAAGAAGAAGAAGAAGATGATGATGATGAAAAAGTAAAGGAAGAGGAAGAAGAAGATGGAGAAGAAGAACAAGAAGGAGAGGGCAAAGAAGAAGAAGATGAAGAAGAAGGAGAAGAAGTAAAGGATGAATAACAAGAATAACAAGAAGAAGTTGAAAAAGAAGGTGAAGAAAAGCAAGAGAAAGAAATAGAAGAAGAAGAAGAAGAAGAAATAAAAGAAGAGGAAAACAAAGAAGTAGATGAAGAAGAAGAAAAAGATGAAAAAAAAAGAAGAAAATGAGGAAGAAGAAGAAGAAGAAGAAAAACAAGAAGTAGTAGTAGTAGTAGTAGTTGAAGAAGAAGATGATGATGAAGAATTAGGAGAAGAAGAAAAAGAAGAAGGAAAAGAAGAAGAAGAAGAACAAGAACAAGAAGAAGAAGAATACGAACAAGAAAAAGAAGAAGAAGAAGAAGATGTTGATGATGATGAAGGAGAAGAAGAAGAAGAAAAGAAGATGAAAAAGACGAAGATGATGAAGAAGAATAAGAAGAAGCAGAAGAACACGAAGAAGAAGAAGATGAAGAAGAAGGAGAAGAAGAAGGTGATGATGAAGAAAAGAAGAAGAGAAGAAGAAGAAAAAGAAGAAGAAGATGGAGAAGAAGAAGAAAAAGTTGAAGAAAACGAAGAAGATGAAGAAGAAGATGAAGAAGAAGAAGCTGGAAAAATGTTAAAGAAGTAGAAGAAGAAGGTGAAGGAGAACAAGCACAAGAAGAAGCGAAAGAAGAAGAAGAAGAAGAAGAAAAAGAAGATGAAGAAGAAGAAGAAGTTGAGGAAGATGAAGAAGAAGAAGAAGTTGAGGAAGATGAAGGAGAAAAAGTAGAATAAGAAGAAGAAGGATAAGAACAAGAAGATGAAGAAGAAAAAGAAGGAGGAGAAGAGAAGAAGTCGAAGATAAAAAGGTAGATGGAATAGAAAATATAGAAGAAGAAAAGAAAGAAGAAAAAGAAGGGGATGATGAAGAAGAAGAAGTAAAAGAAGAAGGAGAAGAAGAAGAAGAAGAAGAAGACGGAGAAGAAGAAGAAGAAGAAGAAGAAGAAGAAAGATGCAGAAGAAGAAGAAAAAGTTGAAGAAGAAGAACAAGGCGAAGAAGAGTAAGTAAAAGAACAACGAGAAGAAGAAGATGATGATGATGATGATGTTGATGATGATGATGGTGAAGAAGAAGAAGAATAAGAAAAAGAAGAAGAGGAAGAAGAAGAAGCAGAAGAATAACAAGAAGAAGAAGAAGTAGAAGATGTAGAAGAAGTCAAAAAGGTAGAAGAAGAAGAAGAAGAAGAAAAATCCGAATTTGCTTAAGATTGTGATGTTTAGATTTTGGAGAAGAAGGAGAAGGAGAAGAAGAAGGAGAATAAGAAGAAGGAGAAAAAGAAGAACAAAATGATCAAGAAGAAGAAGATTGAGAATAAGAAGAAGTAGATGATGAAAAGATGAAGATGAATAAGAAGAAGAAGAAGAAGATGATGATGATGATGAAGAAAGAGGGGGAGAGAAGAAAAGGAAGAAGAAGAAGGACAACATGAAGAAGAAAAAGGAGCAATGGAAGAAGAAGACTTCGATGATGAAGAAGAAGGAAGAAGAAGAATAAGAATTAGAAGAACAAGAAGCCGAAGAAGAAGAAAAAGAAGAATAAGTAGAAGAAGAAGAACAACAACAAAAGTATAAAGAATTATAAGAAGTAGATGAAGAAAAAGATTAAGAAGGAGAAGAAGAAGAAGATGTTGACGATGAAGGAGAAGAAGAAGAGGTAGATGAAGAAGAAGAAGAGGAAGATGAAGACGATGAAGAAGAAGAAGAAACAAGGGGAAGAAGAAATAGAAGAACTATAAGACGAAGAAGAAGTAGAAGAAAAAGAAGGAGAAGAAGAAGAAGGAGAAGAAGAAGAAGAAGAAGAAGTGGAAAAAGAAGAAGAAGAATAAGGTCAATAAGGAAAAGAAGATTAAAAAAGGAGAAGTAGAAGAAGAAGAAAAAAAAGATAGAGAAGAACAAGAGGATAGAAATGGAGAAAAAAAGAAGGTGAAGAAGAAGAAAAAGAAAAGAAGAAGAATCAAAGAAGGAGGACAAGAAAAGAAGAAGATGAAGAAGATGAAGAGGAAGTTGAAGATGATGAAGAAGAAGAAGCAGGAGACAAAGAAGAATAAGACGAAGAACAAGAAGACTAGGAAGAAGAAGAAGGGAAAGAAGAAGAAGAAGAAGAGGAGGTTGAGGAGGAGGAGGAAGAAGAAGAAGAAGAAGAAGAAAAAGGTCAAAAAAAGAGGAGGAAGAAGAAGAAAATGAAGAAGAAGAGGAAGAAGAAGAAGAAAGAAAAAAGACAAAGTGGAAGAAGAAAAAGTGGAAGAAGTGCAAGAGGAAGAAAAAGAAGTAGTAGAAGAAGAAGAAGATCAAGAAGGAGAATAAGAACAAGAATAAGAATAAGAGTAAGAAGTAGATGAAGAAGAAGAAGTAGATGAAGAAGAAGAGGTAGAAAAAAAAGAAGAAGAAGAAGGGGATATAGAACAAGTAAAAGAAAGAGAAGAAGTAGAAGAAGTAGATAAAGACGATGAAGAAGAAGTATAAGAAGAAGAAGATGAAGAAAAGGAAGAAGAAGGAGATGAAAAGGAAGAACAAGGAGAAGAAGAAAAAGACGAAGAATAAGAATATGAAGTAGATGAAGAAGAAGAGGTAGAAGAAGAAGAAGAAGCAGAAGGAGATAAAGAAGATGTAAAAGAAGGAGAAGGATAGGAAGTAGAAGAAGGAGATAAAGATGAAGAAGATGAAGTCAAAGAAGTATAAGAAGAAGAAGAAGATGAAGAAGAGGAAGAAGAAGGAGATGAAGAAGAAGAAGGAGAAAAATAAAAAGGGGAAGAAGAAAAAGAAGAAGAAGAAGAAGTAGATGAGTAGGAGAAATAATAAGAAAAAGAGGAAAAGAAAGAAGACGATGAAGAAGAAGAAGATGAAAAAGAAGAAGAAAAGGAAGATAAAGAAGGAAAAGAAGAAGAAGAAGAAAATTAAGAAGAAGAAGAGGAAGAAGAAGAATAAGAAGATGAAGGAGGAGGAGAAGAAGAAGAAAAAAGATAAAGAAGAAGAAAAAAGAGAAGAAGAAGAAGGTGATGAAGAAGAAGAAGGAGAAGAAGATGAAGAAAAAGAAAATGAAAAGGATGATGAAACAAAAGAAGAAGGAGGAGGAGGGGAAGAAGGAGTACCCAGAGGAAGAGGTGAAGAAGAAGAAGAAGAAGAAGAAGAAGAAGAAGTTGAAGGAGAAAAAGATGAAGAAAAAGAAGAAGAGGAGGACGAAGAAGAATTCGAAGTGGATAGATAAAAATGAGAAGAAGAAGAAGAAGAACATGAAGAAGAAGAAGAAGATGTTGCACCCTTGTGTTTGTTGAGTCAAGCATTAATGTTTATATCTTATATGGGCTTACTGTAAGTAAAATTATTAATATTCAATTAATTCAAACCATGAATTTTAAATTTCTAAAATAGTAGTTTTCTAGACTCTTGGAGTCATGGCAAGCTTCAAGGAAATTGAAAACATGCACTAAAATTTTTATACTTTAATTTATCTTTATTTTTCTTTAATCTGATAAGTCCAAATTTTGAGATGATTTGGCACACTAGTAGCATAAATAGTTGAAAATGTTATAAATTTAATAATTATTGAATTTTTATTTTTGGGCCAAGCATTATTAATGAAAAGTATAGACATTGGTATTTGATTTTTTATAGTTATCTAGGAATGATTTTTCATTAATTTCTTTTCATAGTCAT
>JAIUJO010001548.1:5000-7500 GCA_023846275.1 Vanilla planifolia | reverse complement strand
AGAGGAAGCAGAAGAAGGAGAAGAAGAAGAGGAAGAAGAAGAGGAACAAGAAGAAGAAGGAGAGGAAGGAGAAGAGGATGAAGAAAAGGAAGAAGAAGAAGTAGGAGAAGAAGGAGAAGAAGAAGAAGAAGAAGAAGAAGAAGAAGAAGGAGAAGGAGAAGATGAGGAAGAAGAAGGCTAAGAAGGAGAAGAAGAAGAGGAAGAAGAAGAGGAAGTAGAAGATGGAGAAGAAGACGTTGAAGAAGAAGAGGAAGAAGAAGAAGAAGAAGAAGAAGAAGAAGAAGAAGAAGAAGAAGTATAGGAAGAAGAAGAGGAAGAAGAAGAAGAAGAAGAAGAAGAAGAGAAAGCATAAGAAGAAGAAGAAGAGGAAGAAGAAGAAGAAGAAGAAGAAGAAGAAGCAGAAGTAGAAGAAGATGAGGAAGAAGAAGAAGAAGTAGAAGAAGAGAAGAAGAAGAAGGAGAAGGAGAAGAAGAAGAAGAAGAAGAGGAAGAAGAAGAAAAAGAAAGGGGGAAGAAGTAGAAGAAGAAGAACAGAAGGAAGAAGAAGTAGAGGAAGAAGAAGAAGAGAAAAAAGAAGAAATAGAAGAAGAAGAAGAAGTAAAAGAAGAATAAGAAGAGAAAGAAGAAGATGAAGAAGAAGAAAGAAGAAGAAGAAGGAGTGGGAGAAGGAGAAGGAGAAGAAGAAGAACAAGAAGAAGAAGGAGATGAACAAGGAGAAGGAGGAGGAGACAGAGAAGAAGAAGAAGAAGAAGAAGTAGAAGAAGAAGAAGGAGAAGAAGAAGAAGTGGGAGATGGAGAAAGAGAAGAAGAAGAAGGAGAAGGAGAAGAAGAAGAAGAAGAAGAAGAAGAAGAAGAAGAACAATAACAAGAACAAGAAGAAGAAGAAAAAGAAGATGGAGAAGGAGAGAAGTAGAAGAAGAACAAGAAGGAGAAGGAGAAGAAGAAGAAGGAGAAGGTGAACGAGAAGGAGAAGAAGAATAAGAAGAAGATGGAGAAAGAGAAGGAGAAGAAGGAGAAGGAGAAGGAGGAAAAGAAGGAGGAGTAGAAAGAGGAGGAGAAGAAGAAGGAGGAGAAGAAGGTGAAGAAGAAAAAGGAGAAGAAACAGGAGATGAAGAAGAAGAATAAGGAGACTAAGATGAAGTAGAATAAGGAGAAGAAGAAAAATAAGGAGAAGAAGAATTAGAAGAAAAGGAAGTAGAAGAAGTAAAAGAAGTTGAAGTTGTAGAAGAAGAATAAGAAGCAGAAGAAGAAGAAGAACAAGAACAAGAGGTAGAAGATGAAGTAGTTGTAGTAGAATAGGAAGAAGAAGAAGAAGAAGTAAAAGTTGTAGAACAAGAAGGAGAAGAGGAAGAAGAAGTGGAAGAAGAACAACAACATGAACAATAACAAGAAGAAGGAGAAGGAGCAAAAGAAGGAGGAGTAGGAAGGAGAATGAGCAGAAGGAGAAGAAGAAGAGGAAGAAGTAGAGGAAGCATAAGAAGGAGAAAAAGAAGTGGAAGAAGAGGGAGAAGAAGAAGAAGCAGAAGAAGGAGAAGATGAAAAATAAGAAGAAGAAGAAGAAGAAGAAGAAGAGGAAGAAGAAGAAGAAGAGAAAGAAGAAGAGGAAGAAGAAGAGGAAGAAGAAGAGGAAGAAGAAGAGGAAGAGGAAGAGGAAGAGGAAGAGGAAGAGTAAGAAGAGAAGAAGAAGTAGAGAAGAAGAATAATAAGAGGGAGAAGAAAAAGAATAAGAAGAAGAAGAAGAAGAAGCAAAAGAAGAAGCAGGAGACGAAGCAAAAGAAGAAGCAAAAGTAGTAGGAGAACAAGGAGGAGAAGAAGGAGGAGTAGAAGGTGAAGAAAAAGAAGGAGAAGAAGGAGGAGAAGAAGGAGAATAAGGAGAAGAAGAAGGAAAAGAAGAAGGAAAAGAATAAAGAGAAGAATAAGGAGAAGAGCAAGTAGAAGAAGGAGAAGAAGACTGAGGAGAAGTAGAAGGAGGAGAAGAAGAAGGAGAAAAAGGAGATGATGAAGAAGAAGAAGAAGAAGAAGATAATAGTGAAAAAGATGAAGAAGAAGAAGAAGAAGAAGAAGATAATTAAGAAGAAGAAGAAGAGGAAAAAGAAGAAGTAAACGATGATGACGATGATGATGATGAAAAAGAAGAAGAAGATGTTGAAGCAGCAGAAGAAGAAAATATGATGAAGAAGAAGAAGAGGAAGGAGAAGAAGATGGAGAAGAAGAAGACGAAGAAGAAGAAGACGAAGAAGAAGAAGAAGAAGAAGAAGCAAAAGAAGAAGAAGAAGAAGAAGAAGATGATGAAGAAGAAGAAGAAGAAGAAGGAGAAGATGGAAAAGAAGATGGAGAAGAAGTATAAGAAAAAGGAGAAGAAGAAGATTAAGAAGACTAATAATAGTAATTATAATAATAACAATAATAAAAAGAAGCATAAAACAAGAAGCAGTAGAAGAAGCCAAAGAAGAAGAAGGCAAAGAGGAGGAAGAAGAAGTAGAAGTAGTGAAAGAGAAAGA
>JAIUJO010001238.1:40000-46298 GCA_023846275.1 Vanilla planifolia | reverse complement strand
AAGAAGAAGAGGAAAAAGAGGAAGAAGAAGATGACAAATAAGAAGAAGAAAAAGAAGAAGAAGAAGAAAAAGAAGAAGAAGAAGAAGAAGAAGAAGAAACAGAAAAAGAAGAACAAGAATAAGAAGAGGAAGGAGAAGATGAAGAAGAAGAAAAAGAAGAAGATGATGATGATAAAGAAGAAGACGAAGAAGAAGAAGAAGAAGAAAGAGAAGAAGAAGAAGAAGAAGACGAAGAAGAAGAAGAAAAAGATGAAGAAGAAGAAGGAGAAGGAGAAGAAGGTGAAGAAGAAAGAAAAGGAGGAGAAAAAGAAGAAGTAAAGGTAGGAGAAGAAGAAGAAGAAGATGAAAAAGGAAAAAAAGAAGATGATGATGAAGAAGAAGAAGACGAATAACAAGAAGAAGAAGAAAAAGTAATAGAAGAAGAAGAGGAAGAAGTAGAAGAAGAAGAAGAAAAAGAAGAAGAAGAAGAAGAATAAAAGGAAGAAAAGCATAATAAGAAGAAGAAGATGATGAAGAAGAAGAAGAAGAAGAAGAAAAGAAGAAGAAGAAGAAGAAGAGGAAGAAGAAGAAGATGATGGTGAAGATGAAGCAAATGAAGAAGAAGAAGAAGAAGAAGATGACACGAAGAAAAAGAAGATAATGAAGTGAAGAAGAAGAGGAAGAGGAAGACGATGAGGAAGAAGAAGAAGAAGAAGATGTAGACAAAGAAGTTGAAGAAGAAGAACAAGAAGAACACGAAGAAAAAAATGAAGAAGATTAAGAAGAAGAAGAAGAAGAAGATGAAAAAGAATAAGAAGATGATGAAGAAAAAGAAGAAGAAGAAGAAGAAGATAGAGAAGTTGGATGAGAGGAACTAGAAGAAGAAGAAGAGGTGGAAAAAGAAGAAGAAGAAGAAGACGAAGAAGAAGTAGAAGAAGAATATGGAGAAGAAGAAGAAAAAGAATAAGATGAAGAAGAAGAGATGAAGGATAAGGGGAAGAAGAAATAAAAGTAGAATAATATGAAGAAAAAAAGAAGACGAAGGAGAAGGCAAAGAAGAAGAAGAAGGAGAAGAAGAAGATGAAGAAGTAAAAGTAGAGTAATATGAAGAAAAAGAAAAGAAGAAGGAGAAGGCAAAAACGAAGAAACAATAGTCGAAGAAGAAGAAGATGATGATGAAGAAAGAAAAGGTGGAGAAGAAGAAGAAGAAGAGGAAGAAGAAGAAGAAGAAGAAGAAGACAAAAAATAAGTAAAAGAAGAAGAAGAAGAAGAAAAATAAGAAGAAGAAGATGATGATGAAGAAGAAGAAGGAGGATGTGGAGGAGGAGGAGGAGTAGAAGAGGAAGAAAAAGAAGAAGAAGAAGATGAAGACGAAAAAGAAGAAGTAAGAGGAGAAGCAGAAGAAGAAGAAGAAGAAGAAGAAGAAGAATAAGGCGAGGAAGAAGGACAAGTAGAAGAAAAAGAAGAAGAACAAAGAGAAGAAGAAGGAGAAGAAGAAGGAGAAGAAGATGAAGAAGAATAAGTAGCAGAAGGAGAAGAAGAAGAAGAAGAAGAAGCAGAAGAATGAGAAGAAGAAGAAGAAAAGGAAGAAGAAGAAGAAGAGAATAATGATGATGTTGAAGTACATGAAGAAGAAGAAAAAGTAGAATAAGAAGTAGAAGAAGAAGAAGAGGAAGAGGATGATGACGATGTTGATGTAGCACAAGATAAAGAAGAAGAAGAAAAAGAAGAAGAAGGCGAAGTACAAGAAGAAGAATTAGAAGAAAAAGAAGAACAAGATGAAGAAGAAGAAGAAGAGGAAGAGGAAGAATATGAGAAATGTGAAGTGGAAGAAGAAGATGATGTAGAAGAAGAAGAAGCAAAAGATGAAGTAGAAAGAAGAAGAAGAAGAAGAGAAGAATAAGTAGAAGAAAAAGAAGAAGAAGAAGAAGAAGAAAAACAAGAATAGAAGACGAAAAGGAAAAACATGAAGAAGAAGAAGATGATGAAGAAGAAGACGAAGATGAAGAAGATAAGGAAGAAAAGAAGAAGAAGAGGAATAAGAAGAAGATGTTGATGATGATGAAGATGGGGAAGAAGAAGAAGAATAAGAGATGAAAAAAATGAAGATGAAGAAGTGGAGGAAGAAGAGAAAGAAAAAGAAGAGGAAAAAGAAGATGAAGAAGCCAATGAAGTGGAAGAAGCAGAAGAAGTAGAAGATGTAGATGAACAAGAACAAGAAGAAAAAGATGAAGTAGACAATGAAGAAGAAGAAGAACAAGAAGAACAAGAACAAGAGGAAGAAGGAGATGACAGAGAAGAAGGAGAAGGAGAAGAAGAAGAAGAAGAAGTTGAACAAGAAGAAGAAGAAGAAGAAGGAGAAGAAGAATAAGAATTAGAAGAAGAAGAAGAAGAAGAAGACTAAGAAGAAGAAATAGTAAGCGAAGAAGAAGAAGAAGAAAAAGTAGTAGTAGTAGTAGAAGAAGAAGAACAAAAAGATAAAGAAGAACAAGAACAAAAAGAAGAGAAAGAAGAAGAAGAAGAAAAAAGGAAGAAGAAGAACAAGAAGAAGAAGAAGAAAAAGTAGCAAAAAAATTGTAGAAGAAAACAAATTAGAAGAACAAGAACAAGAAGATGATGATGATGAAGAAGGAGGATGTGGAGGAGGAGGGGAAGAAGAGGAAGAAGAAGAAGAAGAAGAAGAAGACGACGAAGAAGAAGTAGGAGGAGGAGGAGGAGGAGGAGAAGAAGAAGAAGAAGAAGAAGAAGGGACAGAGGAAGGAGAAGTAGAACAAGAAGTAGAAGAGTAAAGAGAAGAAGAAGAAGAAGAAGAAGACAAAGAAGAAGAAGCAGAGGAAGAAGAGAAAGAGAAGAGGAAAAAGAAGAAGAAGAAGCCAATGAAGTGGAAGAAGTAGAAGAAAGAGAAGATCTAGATGAACAAGAATAAGAAGAAGAAGATGAAGTAGACGATGAAGAGGAAGAACAAGAAGAACAAGAACAAGAGGAAGGAGCTGACAGAGAAGAAGGAGAAGAAGAAGAAGTTAAATAAGAAGAAGAAGAAGAAGAAGAGGAGAAGAAGAAAAAGAATTAGAAGAAGAAGAAGAAGAAGACTAAGAATAAGAAATAGTAAGCGAAGAAGAAGAAGACGAAGAAGAAGAAGAAAAAGTAGTAGTAGTAGAAGAAGAACAACAACAAAAAGATAAAGAAGAACAAGAACAGAAAGAAGAGGAAGAAGAAGAAGAAGAAGAAGAAGAAGAAGAAGAAGAAGAAGAAGAAGAAATGGAAGAAGAAGAAGAAGAAGAAGAAAAAGTAGCAAAAAAATAATAGAAGAAAATGAATTAGAAGAAAAAGAACAAGAAGTTGATGATGAAGAAGAAGAAGGAGGATGTGGAGGAGGAGGAGGAGAAGAAGAGGAAGAAGAAGAAGAAGAAGAAGAAGAAGAAGAAGAAGATGAAGAAGAAGTATGAGGAGGAGGAGGAGATGAAGAAGAAGAGGAAGAAGAAGGGAAAGAGGAAGGAGAAGTAGAAGAAGAAGAAGAAGAAGAAGGAGATGAAGAAGTTGAAGAAGAAGAAGAAGAAGAAGAAGAAAATGAAGAAGTAAAAGAAAAAGAAGAAGAAGAAGAAGAAGAGGATGATGATGATGTAGAACAAGCACATGAAGAAGAAGAAAAAGTTGAATAAGAAGAAGTGGAAGAAGAAGTAGAAGAAGAGGAAGAGGATGGCGATGATGTTGATGTAGCACAAGAAGAAGAAGAAGAAGAAGAAGAAGAAGAAGAGGAAGAAAAAGGGTAAGAAGAAGGAGAAGAAGGCAAAGTACAAGAAGAAGATGTAGAAGAAGAAGACAAAGAAGAAGAAGAGGAAGAATAACAAAAAAGGAGAAGGGGAAGATGAAGATGAAGAAGAAGATGAAGTAGTAGTAATAGAAAAAGAAGAAGAAGAAGATGAAGAAGATGAAGAAAAGGAAGAAGAAGCAGAAGACGAAGAAGAAAAAGACCAAGAAGAGGAAGACGAAGATAAAGAACAAGATGTAGAAAAGAAGAAGAAGAAGAAGAAGTAAAAGAAGATACGAAAAAAAAGAAGATGAACAAGTGGAGGAAGAAGAGAAAGAAGAAGAAGAAAAAGAACAAGAAGCCAATGAAGTGGAAGAAGCTGAAGAAGTAGAAGAAGAAGAAGAAGAAGAAGTGGAAGAAGAAGAAGAAGATGAAGTAGATGATGAAGAAGATGATGAAAAAGAAGAAGATGAACAAGATCAAGAGGAAGAAGGTGATGACAGAGAAGAAGGAGAAGAAGAAGAAGAAAAGAAGAAAAAGAGGTAAAAGAAGAAGAAGAAGAAGAAGATGAAGAAGTAGAAGAAAAAGTAGTAGTAGAAGAAGAAGAACAACAAGAAGATAAAGAAGAACAAGAACAGAAAGAAGAGGAAGAAGAAGAAGAAGAAGAAGGTGATGATGATGAAGAACAAGTCAAAGAAAAAGAAGAATAAGATGAAGAAGAGGAAGAAGAAGAAGAGGAAAAAGAAGAAGAAGAAGATGAAGAAGAAGACGAAGAAGAAGAATAAGAACATGAAGAAGAAGAAGAAGATGATTAAGAAGAAGACGAAGTGGAAGTAGGAGAAGGAGAGGAAGAAGAAGAAGAAGAAGTTGACGATGATGGTGATGATGAAGAAGAAGAAAATGAATGAGAAGAAGAAAATAATAAGTAGAAGATGAATAAGAAGAAGAAGAAGTAGAAGAAGACTAAGAAGAAAAAAAAAGATGAAGAACAAGATGATGATGATGAAGAAGAAGAAGAAGAACTTTAAGGAGAAGAAGAAGAAAAAGAAGTAGAAGATGGAGAAGGAGAGGAAGAAGAAAAAGAAGAAGAAGAAGAAGACAAAGAAGAAAATTAAGAGCTTGAAAAAGAAGAAGAAGAAGAAGAAGAAGAAGAAGAAGACGAAGAAAAAGAAGAGGAAGAAGAAGAAGTAGTTGAAGTAGGAGAAGAAGAAGAAGAAGTATAAGAAAAAGAAGAAGAAGAAGAAGAAGAAGAAGACAAAAAAAAGAAGAAAAACAAGAAGAAGACCAAAAAAGATGTTGAAGAAGAAGACGAAGAAGATGACGAAGAAGAAGTAGAAAAAGAAAAAGTAGTCAAAGGAGATAAAGTGGAAGAAGAAGAAGAAGAAGAAAGAAGTAGGAGTAGTTGTACAAGAAGAAGAGGAAGAAGAAGAAGAAGAAGAAGTAGTAAAAGAACAAGAAGCTGAAGATGAATTAGAAGAAGAAGAAGAAGAAGAAGAAGAAGAAAAAGGTGAAGAAGAAGAATAAGAAGAAGAAAAAGAAGACAACAAAGTTGAAGAAAACAAAGAAGAATAAGAAGGTGAAGAAGAAGAAGATTATGCATATGATGATTCTGACTAAGAAGAAGAAGAAGAAGAAGAAGAAGAAGTAGTAGAAGAAGAAAAAGCTGAAGATGAATTAGAAGAAGAAGAGGAAGAAGAATAAAAAGATTAAGAAGAAGAATAAGGAGAAGAAAAAAGACAATGAAGTTGAAGAGGACAAAGAAGAATAAGAAGGCAAAGAAGAAGAAGAAAAAGAAGAAAAAGAAAAAGAAGAAGAAGATCATGCTTATGTTGATTGTGACTAAGAGAAGAAGAAGAAGAATAAGGAGAAGTAGAATAAGAAGAAGAAGACGTGTAAGAATAGAAGGAGAAGAAGAAGAAGTAGAAGAAGATGAAGTGGAAGAAGAGAAAGATGAAGAAAATGATAGAGAATAAGCAAAAGAAGAAGAGAACAAAAGGAAGAAGAATAAGAGGAAGAACTTGATGGAGAAGAAGAAGAAGAACAAGAGGAGGAATAAGATGAAGAAGACGAAGAAAAAGAAGAAGATGAAGAAGGGAAAAGGATGAAGAAAAAGAAGAAGGAGAAGTGGAAAAAGAAGAAGGAGATATTAAAGAAGAAAAAGACAAAGAACAAGAAGTATAGAAAGAAGAAGAACAAGAAGAAGAAAAAGAAGAAGAGGAACAAAAAGAAAAAGAAGAAGAAGGAGAGTATAAAAAAGATGGAGGAGAAGAAGAAGAAGAAGATGAATAAGAGGAAGGTGTAGAAGTAGAAAAAGAAGAAGAAGAAGACAAAGAAGAGGAGGAAGAAGAAGAGGAAGAAAAAGAAGAAGAAGGTGGTGATGATGATGCTGAAGATGAATGAAAAAAGACGAGGAAGAAGTAGCAAAGAAGAGGAAGAAGAAAAGAAAGTGGAAGAAGAAAAAGAAGAAGATGACGAAGACGAACATGAAAAAGAAGAAGAAGAGGAAGAAGAAGAAGAAGAAGAAGAAGAAGAAGAATACAAAGTAGTAGTAGTAGAAGAAGAAGAAGAATA
>JAIUJO010001238.1:27500-30000 GCA_023846275.1 Vanilla planifolia | reverse complement strand
AATAACAAGAAGAGGAAAAAGAAGAAGAAGAAGAAGAAAAAGAAGGGGAAGAAGAAGAAGAAAAAAGAGGAGCAGAAGAAGAAGAAGAAGATGATGATGATGACGAAGAAGAAGAAGAAGTAGAAGGAGACGAAGAAGAGGAAGAAGAAGAAGAAGAACAAGAAGAAAGAGAAGCAGCAGAACACAAAGAAGAAGAAGACGATGAGCAAAATGACGAGGATGGTGAAGTAGAAGAAGAAGAAAAAGAAGAAGAACAAGTACAAGTAGAAGAACACGAAGAAGAAGAAGGAGAGGAAGTGAAAGTAGGAGAGGAAGAAGAAAAAGAAGAAGAAGTTGAAGAAGAAGAAGAAGAGACGAAGAAGATGATGACGAAAAACAATAAAGAAAATGAGGAAGAAGAAGAAGAAGAAGATGAAGACAACGAAGATTAGAAAAGAAAGAGGAGATGAAGAAGAAGCAGAAGAAGAAGAAGAAGATGAAGAAGAAGAAGTCGGAGATGGGTAAGAGGGGGAAGAAGAAGAAAATTAAGAAGAAGAAGAGGGAGAAGAAGAAGAAGAGGAAGAAGAAGAAGAAGAATAAGAAGAAGAAGAAGAAGTAGTAGTAGTAGAAGAAGAAGAAGAATACGGAGAAGAAGAATAAGTAGAAGAAGAAATAGAAGAAAGGAAGAAGAAGAAGATGAAGATGACAAAGAAGGAAAATGTGAAGAAGAGGAAGAAGAAGAAGAAAATGAAGAAGAAGAAGAAGAAGAAGAAGAGCAAGAAGAAGAAGAAGAAGTATAAAAATAATAACAATAAGAAGAATAGGTAGAAGTAGAAAAATAATAATAATAATAATAATAATAATAAGAAAAGGTAGAAGATGAAGAAGAAGAAAGAGGAGAGGAAGGAGGAGGAGGAGAAGAAGAAAAAGAAGAAGAATATGATGATGATGATGACGATGAAGAAGGAGGTGGATGAGAAGTAATAGAAGAAGCAAAAGAAGAAGAAGGCAAAGAAGAAGAGGGAGAAGAAGAAGAGGAAGAAGAAGAAGGAGAAGAAGAAGAAGAAGAAGAGAAAGAAGAAGAAGAAGAAGAAGAAGAAGAAGAAGAAGAGGAAGAGGAAGAGGAAGAAGTAGAAGAAGAAGAAGAAGAGGAGGGATGAGAAGAAGAAGAGGAAGAAGAAAAAGAAGAAGAAGTAGTAGTAGTAGAAGAAGGAGGAGGAGGAGGAGGACGAGGAGAGGAAGAAGAAGAAGAAGAAGAAGATAATGATGATGATTATGATGATTAAGAAAAAGAAGAGGAAGAAGAAAAAGAAAAAAGAGAAGAAGAAGAAGAAGAGAAAGAAGATGAAGAAGAAGAAGAATGGGATGAAGATGAAGAAGAACAAGTGGCAGAAGAAGAAGAAGGAGAAGATGATGAAGAAGAAGTAACAGAACAAGAAGAAGCACAAGAAGAAGAAGAAGAAGACGGAGAAGAAGAAGAAGAAGAAGAAGAAGAAGAAGAGGAAGAAGAAGAAGAAGAAGATGAAGAAGAATATGAGGAAGAAGAAGCAGAAGAAGTTGAAGAAGAAAAAAAAGAGGAAGAAAGGAAGAATAAGAAGAAGTAGAGGAAGAAGAATAATAAGAAGATGAACAAGAAAAAGAAGAGAAGAGAAAGAGGAAGAAGAGGGGGAGGAAGAAGAGGAAGAAGAAGTAGAATGAGAAGAAGAAGAAGAAGAAGAAGAAGGAGAAGTAGGAGAACAAGAATATGATAGTGAAGAAAATGAAGAAGAAGAAATAAACGAAGAGGAAGAAGAAGCAGGAGAAGAGGATGAAGAAGAAGAAGAAGAAGACAAAGAAGAAGAAGAAGATGAAGAAGAAGAAGAAGAAAGCAAAGTAGAAGATGAAAAAGAAGAACAAGAAGAAGAAAGAGAAGGAGGTAGAAGAAGAAGAAGAAGAAGAAGAAGAATAAGAAGAAAGAGAAGAAGAAGATAATGAAGAAGACAAAGACGAAGAAGAAGAAGAAGAAGATATAGAAAAATAAGAGTGAGAAGAAGAAGAAGATGGAGAAGAAGATGTTGATGAAGAAAAAAAAGATGAAGAAGAGGAAGAAAAAGAAGAAGAAAAAAAATAAGGAGTCATAGAAGGAGAAGAACTAGAAGAATTAGAAGAAAAAGAAAATGAGTAAGAAGAAGAAGAAGAAGAGGATGAAGAAGAAGAAGCAGAACAAGATAAGAAGATTAATAAGGGGAAGAAGAAGAAGAAGAAGAAGAAGAAGAGGAAGAACAAGGAGAAAAAGAAGAAGAAGCTGATGATGAACTAAAAGTTGAAGAAAAAAAGAAGTAAAAGTAGAAATAGAAGAATAAGAGAAGAAGAAGAAAAAGAAGATGAAAAAGGAGAAGAAGATGATGATGATGAAGAAGAAGAATAAGAATTAGGTGGAGAAGAAGACAAAGAAAACAAAGTGGAAGCAGTCGACGATAAAGAAGAAGAATAAGAAGAAGAAGTTGAAAAAGTGTAAGTAGAATAAGGAGTAGAAGAAGAA
>JAIUJO010001238.1:7500-22500 GCA_023846275.1 Vanilla planifolia | reverse complement strand
AGAAAAAGAAGAAGAAGGAGAAGAAGAGGATGATGATGATGAAGAAGAAAAAGAGAAAAAGGATGAAGAGGAAGTATATGAAAAAGATGGCGAATCAAAAGAAGCAGAAGAAGAAGAAGATGATGAAGATGAAGAAGAAGAAGAAGAGGAAGTAGAAGAAGGAGATGAAGAAGAAGAAGAAGAAGAAGAAGATGCAGTAGACAAAGAAGAAGAAGAAGAAGAAGAAGAGGAAAAAGAAGAAGAAGCAAAAGAAGAAGAAGAAAATGATGAAGTGAGGAAGAAGAACAAGAATATGACAAAGAAGAAGTTGAAGAAGGAGAAGAAGAAGAAAATAAAGATGTAGAAGAAAAAGAAGAAAAAGAATACGAAGAAGAAGCAGAAGAATATGATGAAGACGAAGTAGTAGATGAAGAAGAAGAAAAGAAGAAGATGAAGTTGATGAAGGAGAAGAAGTTGAATAAGAAGAAGGAAAAGTAGAAGAAGAAGAAAAGGGGAAGAAAAAGAAGAAAAAGAAAATGTTGAAGAAAAATAAGGCAAAGAAGAAGAAGAAGGCGATAAAGAACCATTGGAAGTAGAACCAAACGAAGAAGAAGAAGAAGCAGGAGAAGAAGTAGAAAAAGATGGAGAAAAAGTAGGACAAGAATTGTTAAGAGACGTAGAAGAAGAAGAAGAAGAAAGGAAACAAGGACAAGAAGAAGATAAAGAAGAAGAAGAAGAAGAAAAAGAAGAAGAAGGGGAAGAAAGATGAAGAAGAAAACAAGAAGAATAAGAAGAAGAAGAAAAAAAGAGAAGAAGATGATGAAGATGAGGATGAAAAAGAAGTAGAAGAAAAAAATTAAGAAGAAGAAGAGGAAGAAAAAGAAGAAGTAAAAGAAGAAGACGAAAAAGAAGAAGAAGAAGGAGATGAAGTATATATAGAAGAAGAAGGAGAAAAAGAAGAAGGTGAAGAAGAAGAGGAAGAAGTAGAAGAAGAAGATGATGAAGAAAACAAAGAAGAAGAAGAGGAAGAAGAAGAAGAAGAAGAAGAAGAGGGAGGAGAAGGAGAAGAAGAAGAAAAAGATTAGGAAAAAGAAGATGAATATGAAGAAAAATAGAGTGAAGAAGAAAATGATGGAGAAGAAGAAGAAGAAGAAAACGAAGAAGAAGAAGAAGAAGAAGAAGAAGAGGAAAAGGAAAAAGAAGAGGAAGACGAATAAGTCAAAGAAGAAGAGAAGAAGAAGTTGAAAAAGAAGAAGATGAAGAAGATGGAGACAAAGGAGAAAAGCAGAAGATGAGAAAGAAGAAGAAGAAGAAGAAGAAGAAGAAGTTGAAGAAGAAGAAGAAGAAGAAGACAAAGAAGAAGAAGAAAAAGAATGAGAAGAAGAAGAAGAAGAAGAGGAAGAAAATGGAGAAGAAGAAGAAGAAAAAGGCAAAGATGAAGAAAACGAAGAAGAAAAAGAAGAAGAAGGAGAAGAAGAGGATGATGATGATGAAGAAGAAAAATAGAAAAAGGATGAAGAGGAAGTATATGAAGAAGATGGTGAAGCAAAAGAAGAAGAAGAAGAAGAAGAAGAAGAAGTAGAAGAAGGAGAGGAAGAAGAAGAGGAAGAAGAAGAAGATGTAGTAGACAAAGAAGAAGATGAAGAAGAGGAAAAAGAAGAAGAAGCAAAAGAAGAAGAAGAAAATGATGAAGTGAGGAAGAAGAAGAAGAACATGAAAAAGAAGAAATTGAAGAAGAAGATGAGAAAGATGAAGTAGAAGAACTAGAATAAGAAGAATAAAAATAAGAAGAAGAAGAAGAAGAAAAGAAGAAGAAAGGAAAGATGACGAAGATGAAGATGAAGAAAAAGATGAAGAAGAAAAAAATAATGATAATGAAAAAGAAGAAGAAGAAGAAACGAAGAAGAAGAAGAAGAAGAAGAAGAAGAAGAAAAAGAAGAGAAAGAGGAAGAAGAAGAGGAAGAACAAGAAGAAGAAGAAGAAGTAGAATATGAATAAGAAGAAGTGGAAGAAGATAATAAAGATGAAGAAGAAGCAAAAAAACAGGAAGAAGAAGAAGAGGATTGTAAGGAAGAGAAACACGAAGAAGAGAAAGAAGAACAAATAGAAGGAGAAGAAGAAGAAGAGGAAGAAGATGTAGAAGGAGAAGTAGAACAACAACAAGAAGAAGTAAAGAAAGAAGAAGAAGAAGAAGAAGAATACGAAGGCAAAGTTGAAAAAGAAGAAGAAGATGAAGAATAAGAAGAAAAAAAGGAAGAAGAAGAAGAAGAAGAAGAACCAGAAGAAGAAGAAGAAGAAGAAGAAGAAGAAGAAGAAGAAGAAATGGAAGAAGGAGAAGAAGGAGAAGAAGAAGAAGAAGAAGACGAAGAAGAAGAAAAAGAACGAAGAAGAAGAAGAAGAAGACAGAAAAGGAGAAGAAATAGAAGAAAAAAAGAAGAAGAAGACGCAGAAGTAGAATAAGAAGATGAAGAAAAAGGAGAAGAAAAGGAATAGAAGAAGAAGAAGACAAAGAAAAAGAAGAAGACAGAAAAGAATATGAAAAAGAAAAATAAGAGGAAGGAGAAGAAGAAGTAGAAGTAGAAGAAGAAGTGGAAGAAGAAAAACGCCTAGAAGAAGGCAAAGTATAAGAAGATGAAGTTGATTTAGAAGATGAAGATGATGAAGAAGAAGAAAAGTAGTAGAAGAAAAAGAAGCAGAAGATGATGATGATGAAGAAGAAGAAGAAGAATTAGAAGAAGAAGATTAATAGGAGGAATAATTAGAAGAAGGAGAAGACGAAGATGAAGAAGAAGATTAAGAGGAGGAATAATTAGAAGAGGAAGATTAATGAGAAGAAGAAGAACAACAACAAAAACAACGATAGGAAGAAGAAGAAGAAGAAGAAGAAGAAGGAGAAGAAGAAGAAGAAAAAGCTGGTAAAGAAGAAGAAGATGAAGAAGTAGTAGAAGAAAACGTTGGAGAAGATTATGTAGAACAGGAAGAAAAAGTAGAAGTAGAAGTAGTAACAGTAGAAGAAGAACAAGAAGTAGAAGAAGACAAAGACTAAGAAGAAGAAGAAGAAAATGATTAAGGTGAAGAAGAAGAAGAAGAAGACATAGAAGAAGTCAAAGGAGTAGTAGAAGAAGAAGAAGAACTTGATGAAGAAGAAAAAGAAGAAGTGTAAGATGAAGAATAAGAATAATAAGAAGAGAAAGAAGAAAAAACAAACAAACAAAAAGTAGACAAAGAAGAAGAAGAAGAAGATGATGATGATTAAGGAGACAACAAAGAAGAAGAACAAGAAGAAGAAGAAGAAGAAAAACAAGAAGTGAAGAAAAAGAAGAAGAAATTTAAGAAGAAGAAGAAAAACAAGAAGTGAAGAAAAAGAAGAAGAAGAAATTTAAGAAGAAGAAGAAGAGAAAAAAGAAGAAGAAGAAGAAGAAGAAGAAGAAGAATAAAAAGAAGAAGAAGAAGTGGAAGAAGAAGAAGATGAAGAAGAAAACAAAGTTGAAGAAGTTACAGAAGGAGAAGAAGAATACAAAGAAGAAGTAGAAGAAGAAGAAGAGGAAGACGGAGAAGGAGGAGGAGGAGGAGATGAAGAAGAAGAAGAAGAAGATGAAGAAGAAGAAGAAAAAGATAAAGAAGAAGAAGAAGAAGAAGAAGATGAAGAAGAAAACGAAGTTCAAGAAGATGTAGAAGGAGAAGAAGAATACAAGAAAATTAGTAGAAGAAGAAGAAGAAGTAGAAGATGAAGAACAAGAACAAGACAAAGTACAAGAAGAATGGGAAGAAAGGGAAGAAGAAGAAGAAGAAGAAGAAGACAAAAAGCAGAAGAAGATGACGATGAAGAAGTAGAAGGGGATGAAAATGAAGAAGAAAAAGAAGAAGTAGAAGAAGAAGAAGAAGAAGAAAAAGAAGAAGGTGATGACGATGATGATGATGAAGAAGAAGTAGAAGAGGAAGATGAAGAAGAAGAAGAAATAGAAGAGGTCAAAGAACCTGAAGAAAAAAGAAGGTTAAGAAGAAGAAGAAGAAGATGGAGAAGAAGAAGGAGAAGATGAAGTAGTAGTAGTATTTGAAGAAGTAGTATAAGGTGAAGAAGGAGAAGAAAAAGAAAAAGAAGAAGAAGAAGAAGAAGAATAAGTCAAAGTAGAAGATGATGAAGAAGAAGAAGAGGTAGAATATGGTAAAGAAGAAAAAGAATAAGAAGAAGAAGAAGAAGAAGAAGAAGAAGAAAAAGACGTAGAAGAAGGCGAAGATGAAGAAGAAGAATAAGAAGAAGAAGGAGAAGAAGAAGAATAAGAAGAAGAAGAGGAGGAAAAAGAAGAAGATGGCAAAGAGGATGATTACAAAGGCAAAGAAGGGAAAGACAAAGAAGGGGAAGAAGATGAAGAGTAAGTAGAAGAAGATGGAGAAGAAGAAGTAGAAGTAATAGAAGAAGAAGAAAACAAAGAAGAAGAAAAAGAAGAAGAAGTAGAAGAAGTAGAAGATGATGATGATGGTGCTAAAGAAGAAGAAGAAGAAGAAGGCAAAGAAAAACTAGAAGAAGAAGAGTTAGAGGAATGCAAAGAAGAAGAAGATGAAGAAGAGGAAGAAGACAATAAGAAGATGATGTGGAAGATGAAGAGGAAGTAGATGAAGACAAAGAAGAAGAAGACAAAGACAAAGAAGAAAAAGGTGAAGTAGTAGAAGAAGAAGAAGAAGAAGAAGAAGGAGGGGAAGAATAAGAAGAAGAAGAAGTAGAAGAAGAAGAAGAAGATGAAGAAGGAGAAGGAGAAGATTTAGAAGGAGAAGATGAAGAAGAAGAAGTAGAAGATGAAGAAGAAGAAGATGAAGCAGGCATTGAAGAAGTAGAAGAGGAAGAAGAAGAATAAGAAGAAGAAGAACAAAAAGGTGATGAAGAAGAAAAACAAGTAGAAGAAGAAAAAAAGAAGAAGAAGAGGAAAAGAAGAAGAAGAAGAGGAAGAAGAAGAAGAAGATGAACATGAAGAAGTAGATGAACGTGAAGAAGAAGAAGATGAAGAAGAAAAAGGTGAAGAACAGGATGGAGAAGAAGCAGATGAAGAAGAAGAAGAAGAAGAAGAAGAAGATGTTGATGATGAGTAAGATGTAGAAGAAGAAGGCGGAGAATATGAAGACGAAGACGAAGAAGAATACGACAACGAAGAGGAAGAAGAAGATGAGGTAGAAGAAACAGAAGAAGAACAAGAAGAAAAACAAGTAGATGAAGAAGATAAAAAAGAAGAATGTGAAGAAGACGAAGATGGTGATAATTATAAAGAAGAAGAAGAAGAAGAAGAACGAAAGAAGAAGAAGTGGAAGAGGAAAAAAGAAGAATAAAAAGGTGAAGAAGTTGAAGGAGAAGGAGAAAAAAACGAAGAAGAAGAAGAAGGGGAAGAAGGAGGAGAAGAAGAAAGAAGTAGTAGAAGATGACAAAGAGCAAGAAGACAAAGAAAAAGAAGGCAAAGGTGAAGAAGTAGAAGTTGAAGAAGAAATAGAGGAAGAAGAAGAAGATGATGAAGAAGAAGGCCAATAAAAAAAAGAAGAGAGAAGAAGAAAAAGAAGAGGAAAACATACAAGAAGTAGAAGAAGAAGAAGACGTCGATGAAGCAGGAGAAGATGATAAACAAGAAGAATATAACGAAGAAGAAGGAGAAGAAGGAGAAGGCAAAGAAAAAGAAGAAGAAGAAGTAGTAGAATAAGAAGAAGAAGAAGAAGGAGAAGAAGAAGAAGAAGAAGAAGGCAAAGAAAAAGAAGAAGAGATGAAGAGGAAGAAGAAGAACAAGAAGAAGAAAAGGATGAATAGGAAGAAGAAGAAGAAGAAGAGGAAGAAGAAGAAGAAGAAGAAGATGAAGAAGACGAGGAAGAAGAAGAAGAAGAAGAAGATAATGAAGAACAAGAAGAAGATGATGATGAGGATGAAAAAAAGGAGACAAAGATGAAGAAGAAGAAGAAGATGATGAAGAAGAGGAATACGAAAAAGAAGACTATGAAGAAGAAGAAGAATAAGATAATGATGCTGATGATTATGATGAAGAAGAAGAAGAAAAGGAAGAAGACGAAGAAAATGATTAAGAAGAAGAAGAAAAAAAAGTAGTAGTGGAAGAAGAAGTAGGAAAAGAAGAAGAAGAAGAAGCAGAAGAAGGGGAAGAAGAAGAAGAAGAAGAAGACAAAGGAGAAGAAGAATAAGAAAAGGAAGAAGAAGAAGAAGAAGAAGAAGAAGAAGAAGAAGAAGTAGTAGTAGTAGTAGAAGAAGAAGAAGTAGTAAAAGAAAAAGGCGAAGAAGAGAAGACAAAAGAAGAAGAAGAAGAAGATGATGATGATGAAGAAGAGGAAGAAGAAGTAGAAGAAGAAGAAGAAGAGGAGGAAGAGAAAGAAGAAGATGGATAAGTAGAATAAGAAGAAGAAGAAGAACAAGAAGAAGGAGAAAAAAGAGAAGGTGAAGTAGAAATGTAAGAGGAAGAAGAAGAAGAACAAGAACAAGTAAAATTAGAGGAAGAAGAAAAAGAAGATGAAGAAGAAGAGGAAGTAAGAGAAGAAGAAGAAGATGAGGAAGAAGAAGAAGGAGAAGAAGAAGATGGAGAAGTAGAAGAACAAGGACAAGAAGAAGATGAAGAACAAGATAACGAAGAAGAAGAAGACAAAGAAGAAGATGATGAAGAAGAAGAAGAAGAGGAAGAAGAGGAAGAACAAGAAGTCAAAGAAGAAGAAGAGGAAGACAAGGAAGAAGAACAAGATGAAGAAGAAGAAGACAAAGAAAATGAGTAAGACAAAGAAGAAGAAGATAAAAAAGAAGAAGAAGAGGAAGAAGAAGAAGAAGAAGAAATAGAATAAGAAGAAGAAGAGGAGGAGGAAGAAGAAGAAGTTGAAGCAGTAGAAGAAGAAGAAGATGAAAAAGAAAAAGAAGAAGAAGGCTAAGAAGAAGACAGAAAAAAAAGAAGGCAAAGAAGAAGAAGAAGACGAAGTAGAAGAAGAAGAAGAAGAAGAAGAAGAAGAATTACAAGAATAATCAGATTAAAAAGAAGATAAGGAAGAAGAAAGAAAAGGGTAAGAAGATGAAGAATAAGAAAAAAGGAATAAGAAGTAGAAAGAGAAGAAAAAAAAAGGGGAAGAAGAAGATGATGATGAAAAAGATGAAGAAAATGACAAAGAAGAAGAAAAAGAAGCAGGTGATGATGAAGAAGAAGTAGAACAAGAAGAACAAGCAAAGAAGGAGAAAAAGAAGAACAAGAAAAAGAAGAAGAAGAAGAAGATGAAAAAGAAGAAGAAGAAGTTGAAGAAGAAGAAGAAGTTTATCATTAAGAAGTACAGGACGAAGAAAAAGAAGATGATGAAGAAGAAGAAGAGGAAGTAGAAGAAGAAGAAGAAGAAGAGGAAGTAGAAGAAGAAGAAGAAGAAGAAGAAGACGAACAAGAATAATACAAAAGGAAGATGAAGAAGAAGAATAAGATGGCAAAAAAGAATAAAACGTTGTAGAAAAAGAGGTAGAAGAGAAAGTAAAAGAAGAAGCAGTAGAAGAAGAGGATGATGATGTAGATCATTAAGAAGAACAAGAAGAAGAAAAGGATGAACATGAAGAAGAAGAAGAAGAAGAGGAAGAGGAAGAAGAAGAAGAAGATGATGATGAAGGAGAAGAAGGAGAAGACAATGAAGAATAAGAAGAAGAAGAAGGAGAAGAAGAAGAAGATGATGATGATGTTGAAAAAGAAGGAGACAGAGATAAAGAAGAAAAAGAAGAAGAAGACAAAGATGATGAAGAGGAGAGATATGAAAAAGAAGACTAAGAAGAAGAACAAGAAGAATATGATGATAATGATGACTATGATGATGAAGAAGAAGAAGAGAAGTAGTGGTAGAAGAAGAAGTAGGAAAAGAAGAAGAAGAAGAACAAGAAGAAGGAGAAGAAGAGGAACAAGAAGAAGAAGAAGAAGATGAGAAGAAGAAGAAGATGAGAAGAAGAAGAAGATGAGAAGAAGAAGAAGAAAAGGAAGAAGATTAAGAAGAAGGAGAAGAAGAAGAAGAAGAAGAAGAAGAAGAAGAAGAAGAAGAAGAAGGAGAAGGTAAAGAAGAGAAGACAAAAGAAGAAGAAGAAGAAGAAAAAGAAGAAGATGAAGAAGTGGAAGACGAAGAAGAAGAGGAGGAAGAGAAAGAAGAAGTTGGATAAGTAGAAAAAGAAGAAAAAGAAGATGGAGAAGAAGGAGAAGAAGGTAAAGAAGAGGAAGAAGAAGAAGAAGAAGAAGAAAAAGAAGAAGAAGAAGAAGTAGAAGAGGAAAAAGAAGATTAAGAAAAAAGAAGTTGAAGAAGAAGAAGAAGAAGAAGGTGAAGATGGAGAATAAGGAGAAGATGAAGTAGTATTAGTTGAAGAAGAAGAAGTAGTAGTAGTATAAAGATGAAGGAGAAGAAAAAGAAGGAGAAGAAGAAGAAGAACACGAAGAAGAAGAAGAAGAAGAAGAAGAAGTAGGGGAGGTAGAAGAAGATGGCGAAGAAGATTATGACAAAGTCGAACATGGGGAAGGAAAAGAAGGGGAAGAAGAAAATATCAAAGAAGAAGAAGAAGAAGAAGAAGAAGACAAAAAGGAAGAAAAAGATGAAGTAGATGAAGAAGAAGAAGAAGATGATGATGATAAAGAAGAAGAAGAAGAAGAAGAATAGGAATTAGAGGAAGACAAAAAAGCAAATGAAGAAGAAGAAGAGAAAGAAGAACAAGAATAAGAACAAGAATAAGAACAAGAACAAGGAGAAGGTGAACAAGAAGTAGAGAAAGATGAAGAAGAAGGCAAAGAGAAAGAAGAAGAAGGTGAAAAAGAAGTAGAAGAAGAAAGAGAAGGAGAATAAGAAGTATAAGAAGTAGTAGAAGAAGAAGTAGAAGAAGAAGAAAGAGAAAGAGAAGATGAAGAAGGAGAAGAAAAAGGAGGAGAAGAAGATGATGATGATGAAGAAGAACTTGATGAAGAAGAAGATGAAGGCAATGAAGAAGAAGTAGAAGAAGAAGAAGAAGAAGAAGAACAAGAACAAGAAGAAAAAGTTGAAGAAGAAGAAGAAGAAGAAAAAGAAAAAGAACAAGAAGAAGAAGAAGGGGAAGAAGAAGAAGAAGATGAAGAACGTGAACAAGAAGAAGATGAAGAAGAAGAAGGAGAAGAAGAAGACGATGAAAAAAAGATGAAGAAGAAGCAGAAGAAAAAGAAGAAGAAGATGATGATGATGAGTAAATAGAAGAAAAAGAAGTCAAAGAATATGAAGACGAAGATGAAGAAGAAGAACACAAGGAAGAGGAAGAGGAAGAAGAAAATGAAGAAGATGAATAAGAAGATAAAGAAGAAAAATAAGAGAAGGAAGAAGAATAAGATGTAGAAGAAGAAGAAGAAGATGAAGAAGATGAAGAAGAAGAAGAAGAAGAAGAAGAAGAAGAGGAAGAGGAAGACCAAGAAGAAGAAGAAGAAGATGAAGGAGAAGTTGAAGAAAAAAGAGAAGAAAAAATAAGAACAACAATAAGAAAAAGAAGAAAAAGAAAAAGGTGAATGAGAAGATGAAGAAGAAAAAGAAAAGGAAGAAGAAGTAAAAGATGAAGAAGGGGAAGAAGAAGAAGAAGTGGAAGAAGAAGAAGAAGAAGAAGAAGAAGACCAAGAAGAAGAAGAAGAAGAAGATGACAGAGAAGATGAAGACGAAGTAGAAGAAGAACAACAAGAACAAGAAGAAGTAGAAGAAGAAGAAGAAGAAGGAGAAGAAGATGAAGAAAAGTAGCAAGTGATGACGAAGAACAAAAAGTTGAAGAAGAAAAAGTAAAAGAAGAAGAAGAAGGAGGAGAGGAAGTAGAAGGAGAAGAACAAGAAGAAGAAGTAGAAGTAGAATAAAAAAAAAGAAGTAGAAGACAAAGAAGATGAAGAAGAAGAAAAAGAACATGATTAAGATGAAGAAGTAGAAATCGAAGAAGAAGAAAAAGAAGACAAAGAAGAAGAAGAAGATGATAAAGAAGAAGGGGAAGAAGAAAATGAAGAAGAAGAAGAAGAAGATGAAGAAGATGGGAAGAAGAAGAAGACGAAGAAGAAGAAGAAAAGGTAGTAGAAGATTATGTAGAAGAGGAAGAAAAGTAGTGGAAGAAGAAGAAGAAAAAGAAGAATGAGAAGAAGAAGACAAAGAATAAGAGGGAGAGGAAGAAGAGGAAAAGGATGAAGGTGAAGAAGAAGAAGAAAAGGATGAAGGTGAAGTTGAAGAAGAAGAAGAAGAAGACGAAGAAGTCAAAGAAGTCAAAGAAGAAGAAGAAGAAGACAAAGAAGAAGAAGAAGACAAAGAAAAAGAAGAAGAGTGTGAAGAAGAATAAGAAGAAGAAGAAGAACATGAAGAAGAAGAAGTAGAGAAAGAGGAAGAAGAAGAAGAAGATGAAGAAGGATAAAAAGAAGAAGAAGATGATGATTAAGGAGACAACAACAAAGAAGAAGTAGAAGAAAAAATGAAGAAAAAGTAGAAGAAGAAATAGAAGAAGAAGAAGAAGAAGAGGAAGAAGAAGAAGAAGAAGAAAAAGAGGAAGAACGAGAAGAAGAGGAGGAGTAGGAACAAGAAAAAGAAGAAGAAAATGGAGAAGAAGAAGAAGTAGAAGGCAAATTTGATGAAGAAGAAGATGAAAAAGAAGAAGATTGGAAAGAAGGGGAAGGAGAAGAAGACGAAGAAGAAGAAGAAGAAGAAGAAGAAGAAGAATAAGAAAAAGAAGGAGGAGACAAAATGATAGAAGAAGAAGACGATGAAGAAGTAAAAGAAGTTGAAAAAGAAGAAGAAGAAGATTATGATGATGATGACGATGATGAAGAAAAAGAAGATGAAATGGAAAAAGAAGAAGATGATGATAAAGAATAAAAGGTAGAAAGAGGAAAAGAACATAAAGAAGTAGAAAAAAGAAGTAAAGAAGAAGAAAAGAGAAGTAGAAGAAGAAGAAAAAAAGAAGAAAAAATGGAGGATGACAAAGAAGTAGGAGAAGAAGAAGTAGAAGAAGAAAAAGTAGTAGTAGAAGAAGAAGAAGGATAAGACGAAGAAGGAGAAGAAAAAGAAGGAGAAGTGTAAGAAGAAGAAGAAAAAGAAGAAGATGAAGAAGGCGATGATGAAGAAGAAGAAGTAGAAGAAGAAGAAGAGAAAAAAGATGAAAAAGAAGTAGAGTGAGAAGAAGAAGAAGAAGAAGACAAAGAAGTAAAAGATGCAGAAGAAGCAGAAGAAAATGTAGAAGAAGGAGAAGAAGATGAAGAGGAGCAAGAATAAGAAGAAGAAGAAGAAGAAGATGAAGATGATGAACAAAAATATGAAGAAGAGGAGGAGGAAAATTATGATGATGATGAAGAAAAGAAGAAGGAGGAGAAGAAGACAAAGAAGAAGAAGAAAAAAGAAGTAGAAGAGGAATAAAAAGAAGTAGAAGAAGAAAAAGAAAAAGAAAAAGAAGGAGAAGAAGAAGAAGAAGAAGAAGAAGAATAAAAAGAAGAAGATGGCAAAGAAGAAGTAGAAGAAGAAAAAGTAGAAGAATAAAAAGTAGTAGAAGAAGAAGAAGAAGAAGAAGAAGAAGGATAAGACGAAGGAGTAGAAGAGAAAGAAGAAGAAGAAGAAGAAGAAGAAGTGGAAGAAGAAGAAAAAGAAGAAGTAGAAGATGATGAAGATGATGATGATGATAAATAATAATAATAATAACAATAATAATAATAAAAAGAAGAGAAGGCCAAAATGTAGAAGAAGAAAAAGGAGTATAACAAGAAGGGGTAGAAGAAGAAGGGCAAGAAGAAGAAGGATAAGAAGAAGGAGAAGATGAAGAAGAACAAGAAGAAGTAAAAGAAGACAAAAAATAAGAAATCAAAAAATGCAGAAGAAGGTGAAGAAGTACTAGAAGTAGATGTGGAAGAAGAAGAAGGAGAAGAAGAAAAATAAGAAGTAGAATTAGAAGAAGAAGAAGATGAAGAAGTAGTAGAAGAAGAAGAACAAGAAAAATAAGCAGAAGAAAAGAAGAAATAAAAGATGTAGAAGTACAAGGAAAACAAGGAGAAGAAGAAGAAGAGGAAGATAAAGGAGGAGCAGAAGAAGAAGAAGAAGAAGATGACTAAGAAGAAGAGGACAAAGAAGATGAAGATCAAGGTGAACAAGGAGCCGAAGAAGATGAAGGAGCAGAGGAAGAAGAAGGTGAAGGTGAAGAAGATGAAGGAAAAAGAAGAAGAAGATGGCAATTAAGAAGTAGAAGAAGACAAAAAAGAAAGAGTAGAACAAGAAATAGAAAAAGAAGAAGAAGAAGAAGAAGATGAAGAAGATGGTGAAGAAGAAGAAAAAGAAGAAGAAAAAGAAGAAGATGAAGAAGAAGAAGAAGAAATAGAAGAGGTCGAAGAAGATGAAGAAAAAAGAAGTTGAAGAAGAAGAAGAAGAAGGTGAAGATGGAGAAGAAGAAGGAGAAGATGAAGTAGTATTAGTTGAAGAAGAAGGAGAAGTGGTAGTAATAGTAGTGTAAGATGATGAAGCAGAAGAAAAAGAAGGAGAAGAAGTAGAAGAAGAAGAAGATGAAGAACAAGAATATAATGAAGAAGAAGAAGAAGAAGTAGAGGAAGAAGAAGATGGCGAAGAAGAGAAAGACAAAGAAGAGGAAGAAGAAAATAAGGAAAAAGAAGAAGAAGAAGACAAAAAAGAAGAAAAAGATGAATTAGAAGAAGAAGAAGATGATGATGATGATGATGATAAAAAAGAAGAAGAAGAAGAAGAACAAGAAGAAGAGGAATTAGAGGAAGAAAAAAAAGAAGATGAACAAGAAGAGGAAGAAGAATAAGAAGAAGAACAAGAAGAAGGAGAAGATGAACAAGAAGTAGAAAAAGATGAAGAAGAAGGCAAATAAAAAGAAGAAGGTGAAGAAGAAGTAGAAGAAGAAGGAGAAGAAGAATAAGAAGTAGAAGAAGTAGAAGATGAAGAAGAAGAAGAAGAAGAAGGAGAAGGAGAAGATGTAGAAGGAGAAGAAAAAGAAGGAGAATAAAAAGAAGATGAAGAAGAAGAAGAAGATGATGAAGCAGAAGAAGAACAAGAAGAAAAAGATGAAGAAGTAGAAGAAGAAGATCAAAAAGAAGAAGCAGAGGAAGAAGAAGAAGATGACGAATGTGAAGAAGACGATGATGAACAGAAAGGCGAAGAAGAAGACGAAGAAGAAGAGAAGAAGAAGAAGAAGAAGAAGATGAGTAAGAAGAAGAAGAAGAAGAAGACAAAGAATATGCCGACGAAGATGAAGAAGTAGGACACAAAGAAGAGGTAGAAGAAGAAGAGGAAGAAGAAAAAGAAGAAGAACAAGAAGAAGAACAACAAGATGAAGAAGAACAAGAAAATGAAGAAGAAGAAGGAGGAGAAGAAGAAGAAGAAGAAGAGGAAGAAGAAGATTATAACGATAAAGAAGTAAAAGAAGAAGAAGAAGAAGAAGAAAATGAAGAAAAAGAAGAAGTCGAAGAAGAAAAAAGAAGAAGAAGAAGAAGAATTTCAAGGAGAATAAAAAAGTGAAGAAGAAGATGGGGAAGAAGGAGGAGAAGAAGAAGTATTTGAAGATGACAAAGAAGAATAAGAAAAAGAAAAAGAAGCTGGAGGCAAAGAAGAAGTGGTTGAATTTGAAGAAGAAACTGAGGAAGAAAGAAGAAGATGAATAAGAAGGCAAGGAAGAAGAAGAAGAAGAAGAAGAAGAAGAAGTCGTCAAAAAAGTTGGAGAAGATGATTAAAAGAAGAAGAAGAAGAAGAAGAAGAATTCAAAGAAGGAGAAGAAGAAGATAAAGAAAAAGGAGTAGTAGAAGAAGAAGAAGAAGAAGCAGAAGAAGAAGCCAAAGAAAAAGAAGAAAAAGAAGAAAAAGAAGAACAAGAAGAAGATGTTGATGAAGAAGAAGAAGAATAATAATAAGAAGAAAAATTTTGAGATGAAGAAGAAGAAGAAAGATAAGAAGAAGAGGAGAAAAAAGAAGAAAAAGAAGGAGAAGAAGAATGATAAGAAGAAAAAAAGAAGAAGAAGGTGAAGAAGAAGAAGAAGAAGAAGAAGAAGAAGAAGATGATGTAGGCAAAGAAGAAGAAGAAGAAGATGATGAAGATAAAAAAAGAAGAAGAAGAAGAAGAGGAAGACAAAGATAAAGAACAAGAAGAAGATGATAATTAAGAGGAAGAAGATGAAGTAGAAATTGAAGAAGAAGAAGAGAAGAAGAATAAGGAAAATAAGAGGAGGAAGAAGAAGAAGAAGAAGAATAAGATGATGATGAAGTAGATGAAGAAGAAGAAGAAGAAGATGATGATGATGAAGTAGAAGAAGAAGAAGAAGAAGAAGAAGTAAAAGAAGAAAAGTAGAAGAAGAAAAAGGCGATAATTAAGAGGAATAAGATGAACTAGAAATTGAGGAAGAAGAATAAAAAGAAGTACAAGAAAATAAGAGGAGAAAGAAGAAGAAGAAGAAGAGGAAGAAGGAGAAGAAGAAGAAGATGGGGAAGAAGAAAGAGAAGAGAATCATAGAGAAGAAGAAGAAGAAGAAGAAGAAGAGGAAGAAGAAGAAGAAGAAAAAGAAGAAGACAAAAAAAAAATAGAGGAAGAAGGGGAAGAAGAAGAAGATGAAGAAGAAGAAGAAGAAGTAGAAAAGAAAGAAGCAGAAGTGGATGGAAGAAGAAGAAGAAGAACATGAAGAATAAGAAGAAGAAGAAGAAGAAGAAGAAGTAGAAGAAAGCGAAGACGAAGAAGAAGTAGAAGAAGAAGAAAAGAAGGAGAAGAAGTAGAAGAAGGAGGAGAGGAAAAGGAAAAGAAGAAGAAGAAGAAGAAGAAGAATTAGAAAAGAAGGAGAAGGAGAAGAAGAAGAAGAAGAGGAGGAGGAGGAGGAGGAGGAGGAGAGAGAAGGAGAAGAAGATGATGAAGAAGAGGGAGAAGAAGAACTAAAAGAAGAGGAAGATGAAAAAGAAAAAGAAAAAGAAAAAGAACACGACGACGAAGAAGACAATGAAGAAGAAGAAAATGAAGAAAAAGGCAAAGAAGAAGAAGAAGAAAAAGAAGAGGAAGAAGAAGAAGTAGAAGAAGAAGAATCAGAAGAAT
>JAIUJO010003040.1:40000-45000 GCA_023846275.1 Vanilla planifolia | reverse complement strand
TCTTCTTCTTCTACTCCTTCTCATTCTCCTTCTTCTTCTTCTTCTTCTTCTTCTACTCCTTCTCATTCTCCTTCTTCTTCTTCTTCTCCTTCTTCTTTTTCTACTCCTTTTTCTTCTTCTTCTCCTTTTCTCCTTTTTCTTCCTCCTTCTACTCTTTCTTCTTCTACTTCTTCTTCTTCTTCTCCTTCTTCTCCTTCTTCTTCTCCTTCTTCTCTTTCTTCTCCTTCTTCTTCTCCTCCTTCTACTTCTTTTCTTTTCTCTTTTTCTTCTTCTCCTTCTTCTTTTTCTTCTTCTTCTTCTCCTTCTTCTTCTTCTTCTTTATCTTTTCCTTCTTCTTCTTCTCTTTCTTCTTCTCCTTCTTCTTCTCCTTCTTTTTTTTCTTCTTCTACTTCTCCTTCTCCTACTTCTTCTTCTCCTTCTCCTTCTTATTCTCCTTCTTCTTCTTCTTCTCCTACTTCTTCACCTTCTTCTTCTCTTTCTTCTTCTCCTTCTTCTTCTTCTTCTCCTTCTTCTCCTTCTTCTACTTGTTCTTCTTCAGCTTCTCCTTCTTCTTCTCCTTCTTCTTCCCCGTCTTCTTCTCCTCCTTCTTCTTCTTCTCCTTCTTCTCCTTCTTCTCCTTCTCCTTCTTCTTCTCCATCTTCTTCTTCTTCTTCTTCATCTCCTTCTTCTTCTTCTTCTTCTTCTGCTTCCCCTTCTTATCCTTCTTTACTTCTTCTTCTTCTTCTTCTTCTCCTTCTTCTTCTTCTTCTTCTTCTTCATATCCTTTTTCTTGTTCTTCTTCTTCTTCTCCTTCTCTTTCTCCTTCTTCTTCTTCTTCTTCTCCTTCTCGTTTTCCTTCTTCTTTTGCTTCTTCTTCTTCTTCTTTTTCTTCTTCTCCTTCTCCTTTTCCTTCTTCTTTTGCTTCTTCTTCTTCTTCTCCTTCATCTTCTCCTTCTCCATCTTCTTCTCCATTTTCTTCTTCTTCTTCTTCTTCTCCATCTTCTTTCTTCTTCTCCTCCTTCTCCTTCTTCTTCTCCTTCTTCTCCTTCTTCTCCTTCTTCTTCTCCTTCTAATCCTTCTTCTTCTTCTTCTTCTTCTCCTTCTTTTTCTCCTTCTTCCTGTTCTTCTTCTCCTTCTTCTCCTTCTTCTTCTTCTTCTCCTTCTTCTAATTCTTCTTCTTCTTCTTCTTCTTCTTCTCGCTCTTCTTCTTCTTCTTCTTCTCCTTCTTCTTTTTTTCTAATTCTTCTTCTCCTCCTTCTTCTTCTTCTTTGCCTTCTACTTCTCCTTCCCATTCTTCTCCTTCTTCTTCTTCTTCTACTTCTACTTCTTCATCATCTTCTTCTTTTTGTTCTTCTTGTTCATCTTCTTCTTCTTCTTCTTCTACTTCTTCCACTTCTCCTTCTTCTTCTTCTTCTTCTTCTTCTTCTTCTTCTACTCATTCTTCTTCTTCTTCTTCTTCTTCTTCTTCGTCTCCTTCTTCTCCTTCTCCTTCTCCCTCTTGTTCTTCTCATTCTTCTTCTTCTTCTTCATATTCTGCGTCTTCTCCTTCTTCTTCTCCTTCTAGCTCTTGTTCTTCTCGTTCTCCTTCTTATTCTGCTTCTCCTTCTTCTTCTTGTCCTTCTTCTTCTCCTCCTTCTTCTTCTTCTTTCTCTCCTTCTTCTTCTTCTCCTTCTTCTTCTCCTTCTTCTTCTTCTTCTTCTTCTCCTTCCCCTTCTTCTCCTTCTTCTTCTCTCTCTTCATCTTCTTCTTCTTCATCTTCTTCTACTTCTTCATCATCTTCTTCTTTTTCTCCTTCTCCTTCTACTTCTTCTTCTTGTTCTCCTTCTCCTTCTTCTTCTTCTTCTTTTTCTTCTTCTCCTTCTCCTTCCTCTTCTACTTCTTTTACTTCTACTTCTTCTTCTTCTTCTTCTTCCTCTTCTTCTGCTTCTTCTTCTTCTTTTTCCTCTCTCTCTTCTTCTTCTTTTACTTCTTCTACTTCTTCTTTTGTTCTTCTTCTCGTTCTCCTTCTTCTCCTACTTCTTCTTCTTCTTCTTCCTCTTCTTCTCCTTCTTCTCCTTCTACTTCTTTTTCCTCGACTTCCTCTCCTTCTCCTTCTTCCTTTCCTTCTTCTTCTTCTCCTTCTTCTTTTCCTTCTCCTTCTCCTTCTTCTTTCTCTCCTTCTTCTCCTTCTTCTCCCTCTTCCTTTTCCTCTACTTCTTCTTCTTTTCCTTCTTCTTCTTCTTTTTCTTCTTCTCCTTCTTTTTGTTCTCCTTCTCCTTCTCCTTCTTTTCCTCCTTCTTATTCCCCTTCTTCTTCTTCTCCTACTTCTTCCTCTTCTTCTTCTTCTCCTTCTTATTCTTCCGCTACTTCTCCTTCTTCTTCTCCGTCTTCTTCTTCTTCTTGTCCTTCTTCTTCTCCTCCTTCTTCTTCTCCTTCGTCTTCTCTCCTTCTTCTTCTTGTACTTCTTCTTATTCTTATTCTTTTTCTTCTTCGTCTTCTTCTTCTCCTTATTCTTCTCCTTCATCATCTTCTTCTTCTCCGTATTCTTCTTCTTCTCCTTCTTCTTCTTCTTCTTTTTCTCTTTCTCCTTCTTCTCCTTCTTCCTCTTCCCCTTCTTCTTCCCTTCTTCTTCCTCTTCTTCCTCTTCCCCTTGTCCTTCTTCTCATCCTACTCCTCCTTCCACTTCTTCTTCTTCTTCTTCTTCTTCTTCTCCTTCTTCTCCTTCTCCTTCTTCTTCTTCTTCTTCTCCATCTCCTTCTTCTTCTTCTCCTTCTTATTCTCTTGTTCTTCTTCTTCTTCGTCTTCTCTTTCTTCTTCTTCTTCTACTCCTTCTTCCTCTTCCACTTCTTTTCTTCTCCTTCTTCTTCTTCTCCTTCTTCTTCTTCTTTTTCTTCTTCTCCTTCTTCTTCTTCTCCTTCTTCTTCTTCTTCTTCTCCTTCCTCTTCTTCTTCTTCTTCTTCTTCTTCTTCTTCTCCTTCTTTTTCTTCTTTTTTTATTCTTCTTCTACTTCTTCTCCTTCTTCTCCTTCTACTTCTTCTTCTCCTTCTCCTTCTTGTTCTTCTTTTTCTTCTAATTCTCCTTGTCCTACTTCTTCTTCTTCTTCTTCTTCTTCTTCTTCTCCTTCTTCTTCCCCTTCTTCTTCTTCTTCACCTTTTTCTTCGTCTTCTTCCTCTTTTCCTTCCTTTTCTTCTCCTCCTACTCCTTCTTCTTCTCCTTCCTCTTCTTCTTCTTCTTCTTCTCCTTCTTCTTCTCTTTCTCCTTCTTCTTCTTCTTCTTCTTATCCATCTTCTTCTTTTTCTTGTTCTCCTTCTTCTCCTTCTTCTTCTTCTTCTTCTTCTTCTCCTTCTTCTTCTTCTTCTTCTTCTTCTTCTGCTCATCCTCCTTCTCCTTCATCTTCTTCTTCTTCTTCTTCTTCTTCTTCTCCTTTTTCTTCTTCTTCTTCTTCTACTTCTTCTTCTTCTTCTTCTTCTTCTTCTTCCTCTTCTTCTTCTTCTTCTCCTTCTTCTTCTTCTTCTTCTTATTCTTCTTCTTCTCCTTCTTCTCCTTCTTCTTCTCCTTTTTCTACTTCTTCTTCTCCTTCTCCTTATTCTCCTTCTTCTTCTTCGTCTCCTTCTTCTCCTTCTACTTCTTCTTCTTCTGCTTATTCTTCTTCTCCTCCTTTATCGTCCTCTTTTTCTTCTTCTTCATCTTCTTCCCCTTCTTCCTCTTCTCCTTCCTCTACTACTTTTTCTTCTCCTCCTACTCCTTCTCCTTTCTCTTCTTCTTCTTCTTCTTCTTCTCCTTCTTCTTCTTCTTCTCCTTCTTCTTCTTCTTCTTCTTTCCCTTGTTCTTCTCCTTCTTCTTCTTCTTCTTCTTCTTCTTCACCTTCTTCTTGTTCTCCTTCTTCATCTTCTTCTTCTCCTTCTTCTCCTTCTTCTTCTCTTTCTCCTTCTTCTTCTTCTTCTTCTTCTTCTTCTTGTTTTTTTTCTTCTTCTTCTACTCCTTCTCCTTCTTCTTCTTCTCCTTCTTCTTCTTCTTCTTCTCCTTCTTCTTCTTCTTCTTCTTCTTCTTCTTCTTCTACTCCATCTTCTTCTCCTCCTTCTTCTTCTTCTCCTTCTACTTCTTCTTCTTATTCTTCTCCTTCTTCTTCTTCTTCTTCTTCTTCTCCTTCTTCTTCTTCTTCTTCTCCTTCTTCTTCTTCTTCCTCTTTTACTTCTTATTTTCCTTCTTGTTCTTCTTCTCCCGTTTCTTCTTTCTCTTCTTCTCCTTCTCCTTCTCCTTCTTCTTCCCCTTCTCCTTCTTCTTCTTCTTCTTCTTCTTCTTCTTCTTCTTCCCCTTCTTCTTCTTTCCCTTCTTCTTCTTCGCCTTCTTCTCCTTCTTGTTCTTCTTTTTCTTCTCCTCCTTCTTCTTCTTTTCCTTCGTCTTCTCCTCCTCCTCCTCCTTCTTCTTCTTCTTCTTCCCCTTCTTCTTCTTCTTCCTCTTCTCCTTCTCCTTCTCCTTCTCCTTTTTCTTCTCCTTCTTCTTCTTCTCCTTCTTCTCCTTCTCCTTCTCCTTCTCCTTCTTCTTCTCCTGCTTCGTCTTCTTCCCCCTCTTCTTCTTCTTCTTCTTCTTCTCCTTCTTCTTCTTTTTCCTCTTCTTCTGCTTCTTCAACTTTTTCCTCTTCTACTTCTTTTACTTCTACTTCTTCTTCTTCTTCTTCTTCCTCTTCTTCTGCTTCTTCAAGTTCCTCTTCTTCTTCTTCTTTTTCCTCTCTCTCTTCTTCTTCTTTTACTTCTTCTACTTCTTCTTTTGTTCTTCTTCTCGTTCTCCATCTTCTCCTTCTACTTCTTCTTCTTCTTCTTCCTCTTCTTCTCCTTCTCCTTCTACTTCTTTTTCCTCGACTTCCTCTCCTTCTCCTTCTTCCTCTCCTTCTTCTTCTTCTTCTCCTTCTTCTTTTCCTTCTCCTTCTCCTTCTTCTTTCTCTCCTTCTTCTCCTTCTTCTCCCTCTTCCTTTTCCTCTACTTCTTCTTCTTCTCTTTCTTCTTCTTCTTTTTCTCTTCTCCTTCTTTTTGTTCTCCTTCCTC
>JAIUJO010003040.1:35000-37500 GCA_023846275.1 Vanilla planifolia | reverse complement strand
TTTTTCTCCTTCTTCTTCTCCTTCTTCTGCTTCTCCTTCTCCTTCTTCTTCTCCTTCTTCTGCTTCTCCTTCTCCTTCTTCTTCTCCTTCTTCTTCTTCATCTTTTTCTTCGTCTTCTTCTTCTGCTTCTTCTTCTTCTTCTTCTTCTTCTTCCTCTTCTTCTTCTTCTCCTTCTTCTTCTTCTTCTCCTTCTTCTTTTTCCTCTTCTTCTCCTTCTTCTTCCACTTGTTCTTCTTTAACTTACTCTCCTTCTTCTTCACCTTCTTCTTCTTCTTCTTCTTCTCCTCGTTCTTCTTCTTCTCCTCCTTTTTTTCTTTCTTCCTACTCTTCTTCTTCTTCTACATTTTGTTCTTCTCCTTCTCTTTCTTCTCCTTCTTCTTATTCTTCTACTTCTCCTTGTCCTTCTCCTTCTTCTTCTCCTCTTCTTCTCCTTCTTCTTCTTTTATCCTTCTTCTTCTATTTCTTCATCTTCTTCTTCTTTTTCTCCTTCTTATTCTCTTTCTTCCTCTTCCCCTTCTTCTTCTTCTTCTTCTTCTCCTACTTCTTCTTTTTCTTCTTCTTCATTTTCTTCTTCTTCTTCTTCTTCTTCTTCTTCCTCTTCTTCTCCTTCTTCTTCTCCTTCTTATCCAACTTCTACTTCTTCTTCTCCTTCTTCTCTTTCTTCTCTCTTCTTCTTCTTCCTTACCTTCTTCTTCTTCTTCTTTGCCTTCTTCGTCTTCTTCTTCTTCTTCTTCTTCATCTTCTCCTTCACCTTCTCCATCTTCTTCTTCTTCTTCTTCTTCTTCTTCTTCTCCTCCTCCTTCTTCTTCTTCTCCTTCTTCTTCATCTCCTTCGTATTCTTCTCCTTCTCTTTCTCCATTTTCTTCTTCTTCTTCTTCTTCTTCTTCTTCTTCTTCTTCCTCTTCCTCTACAACTTCTTCTTCTTCTTCTTCTTCATCTTCTTCTTCTCCTCCTCCTTCTTCTTCTTCTTCTTCTCCTTCTTCTTCTTCTCCTTCTTCTGCTTCTTCTTCTCCTTCTCCTTCTCCTTCTCCTTCTTCTCCTTTTTGTTCTTCTTCAACTTTTTCTTCTCCTTCTTCTTCTTCTTCTCCATCTTCTTCTTCTCTTTCTTTTTCCTCTTCTTCTTCTTCTTCTTCTTCTTCTTCTTGTTCTCCTCCTTCTACTTCTTCTTCGTCTTCTTCTTCTTCTCCTTCTTCTTCTTCTCCTTCTCCTTCTTCCCCTTCTTCTTCTTCTTCACCTTCTCTTTCTCCTTCTTCCTCATCCTCTTCTTCTTCTTCTTCTCCTCCTCCTTCTTCTTCTTCTTCTTCTTCTTCTCCATCTCCTTCTTCTTCTCCTTCTCCTTCTTCTTCTCCTCCTCCTTCTTCTTCTTCTCCTTCTTCTCCTTCTTCTCCTTTTTCTTCTCCTTCTTCTCCTTCTTCTTCTCCTTCTTCTTCTTCTTCTTCTTCGTCTCCTTTTTTTTCTACTGCTTCTTCTCCTTCTTATCTTTCTCTTCTTTTTCTCCTTCTTCACGTTCTTCTTCTTGTTCTCCATCTTCTCCTTCTCCTTCTTCTTCTCCTTCTTCTTCTCCTTCGTCTTCTCCTTCTTCTTCTTCTTCTCCTTCTTCTTCTTCTACTTCTCCTACTTCTACTTCTTATCCTTCTTCTTCTTCTTCTCCTTCTTCTCCTTCTTCTCCTTCTTCTTCTTCTTCTCCTTCTTCTCCTTCTTCTCATTCTTCTCCTTCTTCTTCATCTCCTTCTTCATCTTCTTCTTCTTCTTCTTCTTCTCCTTCTTCTCCTTCTCCTTCTTCTTCTTCTTCCTTTTTGTTCTTTTACTTCTTCTTCTTCTTTTTCTTTTCCTTATTCTCCTTCTTCTTCTTACCCTTCTACTTCTTCTCCCTCTTCTCCTTCTTCTTCTTGTTCTTCTCCTTCTTTCCCTTCTCATTCTCTTCTCCTTCTCCTTCTTCTTCTTCCTCCTCTTCTTCCTCCTCTTCTTCTTCCTCTCCTTCTTCTCCTTCTTCTTCTCCTTCTTCTTCTCCTTCTTCTACTTCTTCTTCTCTTCTTCTTCTTCTCCTTCTTCTCTTCTTATTCTTCTCCTTCTTCCTTCTCCTTCACCTTCTTCTTCTTCTTCTTCTCCTTCTTCTCCTTCTTCTTCTCTTTCTTCTTCTCCTTCTTCTTCACCTTCTTCTTCTTCTTCGCATTCTTCTTCTTCTCCTTCTCCTTCTCATTCTCCTTCTTCTTCTATTTCTTCTTCTCTTCTTCTTCTTCTCCTTCTTCTTCCTCTTCATCTACCTCTTCTCCTCCTCTTCTTCTTCTTCTTTTTCTCCACCTAGTTCTTCTTCTCCTTCTTCTTCTCCCTCTTGTTCTTCTTATTTTTCTTCATCTTCTCCTTCTCCTTCTCCTACGTCTTCTTCTGCTTCTTCTTCTCCTTCTACATCTTCTTCTCCTACTTCTTCTTCTTCTTCTTCTTCTTCTTCTCCTTCCTCTTCATCTCCTTCTTCTTCTCCATGTTCTTCTCCTCCTTCTAC
>JAIUJO010003285.1:32500-46313 GCA_023846275.1 Vanilla planifolia | reverse complement strand
AAGAAGAACAAGAAGAAGAGGAACAAAAATATGAAGAAGAAGAAAAAGAGGAAGAAAAAGAAGAAGAAGGTGGTGAAGAAGAAGAATAAGAATAATAAGAAAGAAAATGATGATTTTGTTGAACTAGAAGATGAAGAAGGAGAAAACGAAAAGGAGGAAAACAAGAAGAAGAAGGAGAGAAAGAAGAACAAGAGGAAGAGGAGGAAAGAAGAAGAAGAAGAAGAAGAAGATGACAATAAGAATAAGAATAAGAATAACAAGATGAATAAAAATGAGTAGAAGAAGAAGGAGAAGATGATGAAAAAGAAGAAGAAGAAAAAGAAGTAGGAGAAGAAGAAGAAGAATAAGGAGAAGGAGAAGTAGGAGTAGAAGAAGAGGAAGAAGAAGAACAAGAAGAAGAAGAAGAGCAAAAGAAGAAGATGGCGAAGAAGAAGAAACATGAAAGAATAGGAAGAAGTCGAAGAAGAAGAGGAGGAAGAAAAAGATGGAGAAGAAGAAGAAGAAGAAGAAGAAATGATGAAGAAGAAGGAATTAGAAGAAGAAGAAAAAGAAGAAGAAGAAGCAAAAGAAGAAGAAGAAGAAGAAGAAGATGATGATGAAGAAAAAGAAGAAGAATAAGAAGATGAAGGAGTTGATGAAGGAGAAAAATAGAAGAAAGAAGAGCAAGAAGGAAAAGAAGAAGAATAATAATAAGAAGACTTGAACAATAAGAAGAAGACGTAGAATAATAAGAAGTAAGAAGATGAAAAAAAAGGAGAAGAAAAAGAAGAAGAAAAGAAAGGAGAAGAAGGAGAGAGAAGAAAGGAAGAAGATGAGAAGAAGAAGAAGAAACAAGAACAAGAAGGGGAAGTGGAACAAGAAGAAAAAGAAGAAGAACAAATGAATAAGAAGAACAAATGAATAAGAAGAACAAGAAAAAGAACAAGAATAAAAAAGAGGAGAAGAAGAAGTAAAAGAAGAAGTAGAAGAAAAAGATGAAGAAGAAGAAGTAGAAAAAGAAGAAGTAAGAAGAAGAAAAAGAAGAAGAATAAGAGCTCAAGAAGAAGAAGAAGAAGATGAAAAAGAAGAAGAGAAGAAGGGAAAGTAGAAACAAAAGAAGTAGAAGAAGAAGTTGATGATGATGATGAAGATAAAGATGAAGAAGTAAAGAAGAAGAAGAAGAAGAAAAAGGAAGAAAAAGAAGAAGAAGATAGAAGAAAAAGATGACAAAGAAGAAATAGAAAAAGAAGAAGAAGAAGAAGAAGAAGAAGGAAAAGAAGAAAAATAAGAGCACAAGAAGAAGAAGAAGATGATGATGAAGAAGAAGATGAAGAAGGATAAGAATACACAAAAGAAGATGAAGAAGATGATGATATTGATGAAGAAGATAAAGAAGAAGAAGTAGAAGAAGAAGAAGAAGAAGAAGAAGAAGAAGAAAAAGAGAAAAGGAAGAGGAAGAAGGAGTGGTAGAACAAGAAGAATAAGAAGAACATGAAGAAGTAGTCCAATAAAAAGGAGGAGAAGAAGAGAAGAAAAAGAAGAAGAAAAAAGAAGAAGAAGAAGAAGAAGAAGAAGGAGGAGTAGAAGAGGAAGAAGTATAAGAAGAAAAAGATGATGATGATGAAGAAGAAAAAGATGAAGAAAAGGAAGAAGAAGATGAAGAGGATGCTGAGGAAAGAAGAAGAAGAAGAATAAGAAAAAGACAAAGAGAAGAAGAAAAAGAAGAAGAAGATGAAGAAGAAGGTGATGAAAAGAAGAAGAAGAAAAGCAAAAGATGAACAAGAACACAAAGAAGAATAAGAAGAAGAAGAAGAAAAAGCAAAAGAAGAGGGAAGAAAAAGAAGAAGAAGAAGAAGGAATTGATGGAGGAGAAGAAGAAGAAGAAGAAGAAAAAGAAGGAGAAGGAGAATTAGAAGAACCATCAACGAACTAGAAGAAGAAAAAGAAGAATTAAAAGAGGAAAAGAAGAGAACAAGTAGTGGAAGCTGTAGAATGAGAAGAAGAAGAGGCAGAAAAAAGAAAAAGAAGAAGAAGAAGAAGATGATAAAGAAGAAAAAGATGAAAAAGAAGAAGAAGAAGAAGATGAAGAAGAAGAAGAACAAGAAAAAGAAAAGGAGGAAAAAGAAGAAGTAGAAGAACAAGGAGAAGGAAGAAGAATAAGAAGAATAAGGTGAAGAAGAAGAAGAAGAGGAAGAAGAAGTAGAAGAACAACAACAAAGACAAGATGATGAAAGAGAAGAATAATAAGAAGAAGTAAAGAAGTAGTAAAAGAAGAAGAAGAAGAAGAGAAGAAGAAGAAAAAGAAGAAGAACAAGAAAAAGAAGGAATAGATGAGGAAGAAAAAGAAGAAGAAGAAGAAGAAGAAAGAACAAGAACAAGAAGAAGAAGAATATGAAGAAGAAGAAGAAGAGGAAGAAGAAGAAGAAGCAGACGAACAAGAAGAAGAATAAAAAGAAGTACAAGAAAAGGAAGAAGAAGAAAAAGAGGAAGAGGAAGAAAAAGAAGAGGAAAAACAACAAGAAGATGAAGACGAAGAAGACTAAAAAGCCAAAAAAGATAAAGACGAAGAAAAAGAAGAAGACCAAAAAGAGAAGGTGATGAAGAAGAAAAGAAGAAGAAAAAGAAGAAAAAAATATAGAAAAACTAAAAAAGAAAAAGTAGAAGATGATGAAGCAGAAAAAGAACAAGGCAAAGACGAAGAAGAACAAGGCAAAGGGGAGGAAGACGAAGAAGAAAAAGAAGAAGATGAAGAAGAAGAAGAAGAAGAGGAAAGAGAAGATGAAAAAGAAGAGGAAGATGAGGAAAAAGAAGAAGATGATGAAGAAGACGAAGAGAATAAGAAGTAGATGATGAACAAGAAGAAGAATGACAATAAAAACAGAAACAACAAGAAGACGAAGACAAAGAAGGAGTAGAAGAAAATTAAGAAGAAGATGAAGTAGAAGAAGAAGAGAAGAAGAAGATGTAAAAGAAGAAGAAGAAGAAGAACAAGATGGAATAGAAGAAGAGATGAAGAAGAAGAAGAAAAAGAAAAAAAGTAAAAGGAAGTGGAAGAAGAAGTATAAGAAGAAGAAGAAGAAGAAGAAGAAGAACACAAAGAAGAAAAAGAAGAAGATGAAGAAGAAGAAGAAGACGATGATGAAGTAAAGAAGAAGAAGTAAAAAAAAAGAAGAAGAAGTAAAAGAAGAAGAAGAAGTAGTCAAAGAAGAAGAAGAAGAGCAAGTTGAAGAACAAGAAAAAAATAGAAGAAGAAGAAGAAGAAGGCCAAGAATTTGAAGCCAAAGGAGAAGAAGAAGAAGAAGAAGACGAAGAAGTAGAAGAGAAGAAGAAGGAAGAAGAATAAGTAGAAGAAGAAGAAGAAGAAAAGACAGAGAAGAAGAAGATGGAAGAAGAAGAAGAAGAACAACAACAAGAACAAGAGAAAGAAGAAGTAGAAAAAGAAGAGAAAGAAGAAGCCAAACCAGAAGACAAACAAGAGGAAGAAGAAGAAGTAAAAGTAGAAAAAGAAGATGAAAAAGAAGAAGAAGAAGAGGAGGAAGAATAAGGAGAAGAAGAAGAAGAAGAAGAAGAAGAAGAAGAAGAAGAAGAATTAGAATAAGAGGCAAAAGAATAAAAAATAGAAGAAGAAGAAGGAGAAGAAGTTGAGGAAGAAGAAGAAAAAGAAGAAGAAAAAGAAGAAGGAGAAGAAGATGAAGAAGACGGGTGTAGGAGGAGGGGGAGGAGAAGTAGAAGAAGATGAAGAAGATGAAGAAGAAGAAGAAGACAAAGAAGAAGAAGTCAAAGCAGAAGAAGAAGTGGTAGAAGGAGAAGAAGACGAAGAAGTGGAAGAAGAGGAACAAGAAGAACAAGAAGAAGAAGAGGTAGAAGTAGAAGTAGAAGAAGAGGAAGACAAATAAGAAGAAGAAAAGGAAAAAAGAAGAGAAAAAGAATAACAACAACAACAACAAGATGAAGAAGGAGAAGAAGAGGAGGAAGAAGAAGAAGAAGAAAATGATTAAGAATAAGAAAAAGAACAAGAACAAGAAGGAATAGAAAAAGGAGAAGAAAAGGAAGAAGAAGGGGAAGAAGAAGAAAAAGAAGAAGAAGAGGAAGAAGAAGAAGGAAAAGACGAAGAGGAAGAAGAAGATGATGATGAAGAAGAAGAAGAAGAAGAAGAAGAAAAAGAAAAAGAAGTTGATGAAGAAGAAGATGAAGAAGTAGATGAAGAAGAAGAAGAAGAAGAAGAAGAAGAAGAAGAAGGCAAAGAAGAAGAAGAGAAAGAAGAAGAAGAAGAAGAAGAAGAAGAAGAAAAAGAGGATGGAGAAGGAGTAGAAGGAGAAGAAGAAGAACATGGAGAAGAAGGAGAAGAAGAAGAAGAAGAAAAAGAAGAACAACAAGAAGAACATGAAGAAGAAGGGGACGAAGACGAAGAAGAAGAAGAAGAAGGCGAACAAAAATAGGAGAAAAAGAGGAAGAGGAAGAACAAGAAGAAAAAGAAGAAAACAAAGAAGAAATAGAAGACGAGGAAGAGAAAGACGAAGAAGCAAAAACAAGAGGAAGAAGAAGAAAAGGAAGATGACGATGATGATGATGATGAAAAAGAAGAAGATGAAGAACAACAACAACAACAAGAAGATTAAGATTAAAAAGAAAGAAAAATAGAACTACGACAACAACAAGATGAAGGAGGAGGAGGAGAAGAGGAGAAGAGAAGAAGAAGGGGAAGAAGAAGAAGAAGAAGGAATAAAAGAGGGAGAAGAAGACGAAGAAGAAAAAGGAGAAGATGATGAAGAAGAAGAAGAAGAAGAGGAAGCAGAAGAAGAAAAAGAAGTTAAGGAAGGAGAAGAATAGATTAAAAAAAAGATGAAGAAGCAAAAGAAGAAGATAAAAAAAATAAGAACAAGAACAAGAACAAGACAGAATAGAAGAAAGAGAAGAAGTAGAATAAGAAGAAGAAGAAGATGAAGAAGAAAAAGAAGAAGATGATGAAGAAGAAGAAGAAGAAGAAGACGAAAAAGAAGAAGAAGAAGAAGAAGAAGAAGAAGAAGATGGAATAGAAGAGGAAGAAAAAGAAAATGAAGAAGAAGAAGAAGAAGACCAAGAAGAAGAAGAAGAAGATGAAGAATAAGAAGAAGAAGAAGAAGAAGAAGGTGAAGATGAAGAAAACAAAGAAGAAGAAGTAGAAGAAGAATGCAAAGAAGAAGATAATAAAGAAGAAGAAGAAGTAGAAGAAGAAGAAGAAGAAGAAGACGAAGAAGAAGGAGAAGAGGGAGAAGAAGAAGAAGAGTAGAATGAGGAGGAGGAAGAAGAAGAAGAAGAATAAGAATAAGAATAAGAAGAAGAAGAAGAAGTTTAAAAAGAGGAAGAATAAGAAGAAGAAGAAAAGTAAGTGGAGGAAGAAGGAGAAGAAGAAGAAGTAGAAGAGAAAGAAGAAGCAAAAGAAGGAGATGAAGGAGAAGAAGGAGAAGAAGAAGAGGAAGAAGAAGAAGAATAATCAAAAAAAGAAATAGAAGAAGAAAAAGAAGTAGTAGAAAAAGAAGAAAAAAAAAAAGGGGACGAAAAAGAAAAAGATGAAGTAGACGAAAAAGAAGAAAAAGACGAAGGCGAAGATGAAGAAGAAGAAGAAAAAGAAGAAGTTGAAAAAGAAGAAATAGAAGAAGAAAAAGCAAAAGAAGAGGTTGAAGATAAAGAAGAAGAAGAAGATGAAAAATAGTAGAAGAAGGAGAAGCATAAGTAGGAGAAGAAGAAGAAGAAAATCAAGAAGAAAAAAAGGAGGAAAAAGAAAAAGACAAAGAAGAAGAAGAAGAAGAAGAAGAAGACAGAAGAAGAAGAAGAAGGGGAAGAAGAAGAAGAAGAAAAAAAATTTAGAAGACAAAAAAAATGAAGAAGAGAAAGGGGAAGAAAAAGAAGAAGTAGAAGTAGAAGAAGAATAAGAAGAAGAAAAAAAAGAAAAAGAACAAGAAGAAGAAGAAGAAGAAGAAAAATAATATGAGGAAGAAAGATGGGATGAAGGAGAAGAAGAAGAAAATGAAGAAGAAGAAGAAGAGAAGGAGGAAGAAGAAGGAGAAGAAGAAGTAGAATAAGAAGAAGAAGAAGAAGTAGAATAATAATAATAATAATAATAATAATAATAAGAAAACTATGATGATGAAGAAAGACACGAAGAAGAAGAAGATGAATAATAAGGAGAAGAAGAGAAAAGGAGGAAGAAGAAGAAAAGTAGAAAACGAAGAGGAGGAAGAGGAAGAAGAGGAAGAAGAAGAAGAAGAAGAAGAAGATGAAAATGAAGAAAAAGAATAAGAAGAAGAGGAAAAGTAAGAAGATGAAGAAGAAGAAGTAGATGATGATGAAGAAAAAGGTGAAGAAGATGAAGGAGAATAAGGATAAGAAGAAGAAAAGAAGAAGAAGAAGAACGAGAAGAAGAAAAACAAGAAGAAGAATAAGAATAAAAAGAAGACAAAGAAGAAGAAGTAGAATAAGAGGAGGAAGAAGTAGAAGAAGAAGAAGAAGAAGAATAAGAAGATGATGAGGAAGAAGAAGAAAACAAAGAAGAAGAAGAAGAACATGAAGATGAAGTTGAAGAAGAAGAAGAAAAAGACAAAGATGAAGAAGAATAAGAAAATTAAGAAAAATAAGAAAAAGAAGAAGGAAAACTTAAAGAAGAAGAGGAAGAAGAAAAGGAAGAAGAAGAAGAACAAGAAGAAGAAGAAGAAGAAGAAGAAGAAGAAAAAGAAGAAAAATAAGAAGAAGAAGAAGAAGAAGAAGAAGAAAAAGAAGAAAATGAAGAAGAGGAAGAGGAAGTAGAATAGGAAAAAGAAGAAGAAAAAGAAGAAAAAGAAGAAGAAAAAGAATAAGAAAAAGAAGAAGAAGAAGAAAAAGATGACGAAGAAAAAGATGGAAAAGAAGTAGAAGAAGAAGAAGGATAAGGAGAAGAAGACGTAGTAATAGTGATAGTAGTTGTAGTGTTAGAAGAAGATGAAGAAGAGGAAGAAGAAAATAATAAGAAATAAGGAGAAGAAGTAGAAGTAGAAGAAGAAGAAGAAGAAGAAGAAGAAGAAGATAAAGAAGGGGAGAAGAAGAAGAGGATGATGAAGAAGAAGAGGAAGAAGAAGAAGAAGACGAAGAAGAAGAAGAAGAAGAAATGATTAAAAAGAAGAAGTACAAGAAGAAGTAGAAGAAGTGGAAGAAGAAAAAGAAGAAGAGGAAGAAGAAAAAAAGAATAAGAAGAACAACAAGATGAAGGGGAAAAAGAAGAAGAACTAGAAGAAGAAGAAGAAGAAGAAGAAGAAGACGAAGAAGAAAAAGAAGAAGAAGACTAAGATGAGGAAGATGAACAAGTGGAAGAAGAAGAAGACGAAAAAGAAGAAGAAAAGAATAAGAAGACAAAGAAGAATAAGAAGATGAAGGCAAATAAGAAGGAGAAGAAGAAGATAAAGAAGAAGAAAGAGATGTAGAAGAAGAAGTCGAAGAAGAAGAAGTAGTAGAAGAAGAAGAAGAAGAAGAGGAGGAAGAAGAAGAAAAAGAACAAAAAGAAGTTGATGAGGACGACAAAGAGGAAGAAGAAGAAGAAGAAGAAGAAGAAGAAGACAAAGTGGAAGAAGAAGAAGTAGAATTAGAGGAACAAGAAGAAGTAGAATAAAATACAAAAGAAGATGAAGAAGATGGAGAGGAAGACCAACAAATGGAAGATAAAGAAGAGGAAGAAAAAGAAGAAGGCGAAGAACAAGAAGAAGATGATGGTGAAGATGAAGAAGATGAAGTAGAAGAACAAGAAGAAGAAGATGACAAAGAAGGAGAAGGAGAAGAAGAAGAAGAAGAAGAAGATGATGATGATGATGAAGAAGAAGAAGAAGAAGAAGAAGTGCAAGAAGAAGAAGAAGAAGAAGAAGAAGAAGAAGAAGAATAAGAAGAAGAAGGGGAAGAAGAAGATGAAGATGAAAAGGAAGAAGAAGAAGAAGAAGAATAACAATAAGAAGAAGAAGAAGATGATGATGATGAAGAAGAAGAAGAGAAGATGGAGAAGAAGAAGAAGAAGAAAAATAAGAAGATGAAGTTAAGAAAAATAATAAGAAGAAGAAGAATTTGTACAAGAAGAAGAAAAAGAAACAAAAGAAGAAGAGGATGATGATGAAGCAGAAGAAGAAGAAGAAGAAGAAGAAGAAAGAGAAGGAGAAGGAGAAGAAGGAGAAGAATAAGCACAAATGAAGAAGAAGAAGAAGAACAAGATGAAGAAGAAGGAAAAGGAGAAGAAGAAGAAGAAGAAGAAGACAAAGAAGAAGAAGAAGAAGAAGGAAGAGGAGGAGAAGAAGAAGAAATAGAAATGAAGGCAAAGAAGAAGAAGAAGGAAAAGAAGATGAAGGTGAAGAAGAAGAAAAAGAAGAAAAATAAGAAGAAGAAAAATAAAACAAAGAAGAAGAAAAGGAAGATGAAGAAGAAGAAGATGATGAACAAGATGGAGAGGGGTAAAATAAAAAGAAGAAGAAGAAGAAGATCAAGAAGAGGAAGACAAGAAGAAGAAGAAAAAGAAGAAATAAAAGAACAGGAAGAAGAAGATGATGATGAAAAAGATGAAGAATAAGAACATGATGATGAAAAAAGATGAAGAAGATGAAGGAAAAGAAGTGGAAGAAGAAGAAGAAGAAGAAGAAGATGAAGAAGAAGAAGAAAACAAAGAAGAATAAGTCAAAGAAGAAGAAGAAGAAGAACAAGAAGAAGACGAAGAAGAAGAAGATAAAAAAGAAGAAGGAGAAGAAGAAGAAGAAGAGTAAGAGGAATTAAAAGAAGAGGAAGAAGAAGAAGATGAAGAAGAAGAAGAAGAAGAAGAAGCAAAAGACAACAAGGAAGAAGAATAGTTGGAAGAAGAAGAATAAAAGATGTGGCAGAGGAAGGAGAACGAGATGATAAAGAAGAAGAAGAACAAGAAAAAAAAGTAGTAGAAGAAGAAGATGAAGGAGAAGTAAAAGTAGAAGGAGAAGAAGGGGAAGAAGAAGAAGAAGAAGTAGAAGAAGTTGAAGAAGAAGAAGAAGAAGTAGAAGAAGAAGAAGCAGCAGAAGGAGAAGAAGAGGATGAAGGAGAAGAAAAAGAAGAAGAAGAAGTCAAAGAAGAAGATGGAGAAGAGGAAGATGAAGATGAAGAAGAAGGTGGAGGTGAAGAAGAATAAGAAGAAAAAGAAGAAGACGAAGACGAGAAGAAGGAGAAGTATAGTAGAAGTTGAAGAAGAAGAAGAAAAAAAGAAGACTAAGAAGAAAAAGAAGAAGATGAAAAAGAAGACAAAGAAAAAGAAGATGGGGAAGAAGAAGAAGACAAAATAGAAAAAGAAGTAGAAGAATTTGATGAAGAAGAAGGAGAAGAAGAATAAGAAGAAGAAGAAGAAGAAGATCAAGATGATGGAGAAGAAAGAGAAGAAGAAGAAAAAGAAGGAGAAGATGAAGCCAATAAAGAAGAAGATGGAGTAAAGAAGTAGAAGAAGAAGAAAATGAAGAAGAAGAAGAAGAAGAAGACAAAGAAGAAGAGGATGAAGAAAGAGACGAAGAAGGAGAAGAAGAAGAAGAAGAAAATGACAAAGAAGAAGAAGAAGGAGAAGAAGATGAAGAGGAAGAAGATGAGTAAGACTAAGAAGTTGAAGTACAAGAAGATGAAGAAGAAGAAGGAGAAAAAGAAGAAGATGATGATGAGAAAGAAGGAGAAGTAAAAGAAGAGAAGAAAAAGAAGAGAAGAAGTTTTAGAAGAAAAAATGGTTGAAGGCGACGAAGAAGAAGAAGAAGAATAAGATGAACAAGAAGAAGGAAAAGTGGTTGAAGATGAAGAAGAAGAAGAAGAAGAGGAAGAAGAAGAACAAAAAGTGGAAGAATAGAAGAAGAAGATGAACAAGAAGAAGATGAAGAAGAGGACGAAGAAGAAGAAGAAGATGATGATGAAGAAAAATAAGACAATGAAGACAAGGAAGAGGAAGAAGAGGACGAAGAAGAAGAAGAAGATGATGATGAAGAAAAACAAGACAAAGATGACAAGGAAGAAGAAGAAGAAGTAGAAGAAGAAGAAAAAGAAGAAGAAGAAGAAGAAAGAGAAGAAGAATAAGTACAAAATGTATAAGAATAATAATAAGAAAGAAGAAGAAGAAGAAAAACAAGTGGAAAATGACAAAGAAGAAGAACAAGAAGAAGAGGAAGAAGTAGTAGAATAATAATAATAATAATAATAAGATGAAGATGAAGAAGTTGAAGAAGAAGATAAGAAAAAGAGGAAGAAGAAGAAGAAGAAAACTACGATGAAGAAGAAGAAGAAGAAGAAGAATATGTAGAAGAAGAAGAAGATGAAGATGAAGAAGAAGAAAAAGATGAAGAAGAAGAGGAAGAAGAAGAAGAAGAAATAGAAGAAGAAGAAGAAGATGTAGAAGTAGTAGTAGAAGAAGAAGAAGAGCAAAAGAAAGGAAAGAGGAAAACAAGGAAGACGAAGAAGAAGAAGTCGAAGAAGAAGAAGAAAAAGAAGAAGAAGAAGAAGAAGAAGAAGAAGAACAAGACATAGAAGAGGAATAAGAAGAAGAAGAAGTACTAGTAGTCGTACTAGTAGAAGAAGAAGAGAAAGAAGAAAGACAAGACGAGGACGAAGAAGAAGAAGTAAAGGAAGTATAAGATGGAGAAGATCAAGAAGAAGAAGAAGAAGAGAACAAGATGAAGAAGAACTAGAAGAAGATGAAGAAGGTCAAGAAGAATGAGAAAAAAAGAAGAAGATGAAGAGGAAGAAGAAGAGGAAGAAGAAGAAGAAGAAGAGGAAGAAGAAAAAGTAGAAGAAGAAGAAGAGGAAGAATGACAATAAGAAGAAGAAAGGGTAGAAGAAGAAGAAGATGATGATAATGATGATGAACAAAAAAACAAGAAGAAGAAGAAGAAGAAGAAGAAGACAAAGAAAAGGAAGAAGAAGTATAAGATGAAGAATATGAAGAAGTAGAAGAAGAAAAAGGTGTTGAAGAAGTAAAAGATGAAGTAGAAGAAGAAGAAGTAGAAGAAGAAGATGAAGAAGAAGATGATGAAGAAGAAGAAGATGAAGAAGAAGCTAAAAAGTCAAAGAAGAAGATGAAGAAGAAGAAGAAGGCTTTTTCTTGTTCTTCTTCATCAGCAACATCATCATCATCATCTTCTGCAACTTCTTCTTCTGCGTCTTCTTCTCCTTTTCCTTCTCCTCTTCTACTTCTTTTACGCCTTATTCTACCTCTTTTTCTTCTTCTTCTTGTTCTTCTTCTTCTTTTTCTTCTTCTTCCTCTTCATTGTCTCCTACTTCTTCTTCTTCGTCGTCTTCTTCTTCGTCGTCTTCTTCTTCTTCTTCTTTTTCTCTAACTTCTTGTTTATCTTCTTATTTTTCTTCATCATCTTCATCTTCTTCTTCTTCTTCTCCATCTGCTTTTTCTTCTTCTTCTTCTTCTTCTTCTTCTTCTTCTTGATCTTCTTCTTCTTCTTTTATTCTTCTTCTTGTTGTTGTTGTGTTTCTTCTTCTTCTTCCTCTTCGACTTCTTCTTTTTCTTCTTCTTCTTCTTCCTCCTCTTCTTCTGCTTCTTCTAATTTTTCTTCTTCTTCTTCTTCTTCTTCTTCTCCTTCTTCTTCTTCTTCTCATTCTTCTACTTCTCATTTTTCTTCTTCTTCTTCTTCTTCTTCTTCTTTAAATTCTTCTTCTTCTTCCTTTTTGACTTCTTCTTTTTTCTCTTCTTCTTCCTCCTCTTCTTTTGCTTCTTCTTCTTCCTTTTCTTCTTTCTTCTTCTACTTCTTTGATTTCTTCTTCTTTTTCTTCTTATTCTTCTTCTTCTTCTTCTTCTTCTTCTTCTTGTTCTCCTCCTCCTAATTTCTCCCTCTTTTTGTTTTTCTTCTTCTTCTTCTTCTTCTTCTTCTCAATATTCAACTTCTTCTTCTATTATTATTCTTCTTCTTCTTGTTCTTCTTCTTCTTTGTCATCATCAAACTTCTTCTTCTTCATCATCATCATCCTCTTCTTCTTCTTCTTCATCTTCTTTGTCTTCTTTTTCTTTACCTTCTTCTTCTTCTTCTTCACTTGTCCTTCTTCTTCTTCTTCTTTGTCTACATCTTCTACTACTTCTTCTTCTTGCTCCTCCTCCTCCTTTTTCTCCTTCTTCTTCTTTTCTTGTTCTTGTTCTTCTTCTTTTTTTTAATGATCATCATCATCATTTTCTTGCACTTCTTCTTCTTCGACTCCTTTTTATTCTTTATCTTCATCTCCTTCTTATTCTGCCTCTTCATCTTCTTCAACATCATCTTCTTCTTCTTCTTCTTCTCCTTCTTTTTGTCAACATCATCATCTTCTTCTTCTTCTTCTTCTTCTTCTTCTCCTGCATCTCCTTTTTCTTCTTCTAGTCCTTCGTCTTCTTCTACTTCTTCTTCTTCTCCTGCTTCGCCTTCTTCTTCTTCTTCTTCTTGTTTTTCTTCTTCTTCTTCATTTTCGACTTCTTCTTCTTCTTCTTCTTCCATTTCTTCTGCTTTTTCTTCTTCTTCTTCTCCTTCTTCTCCTTCTCCTTTTTCTTCTTCCTCTTCTTTATCCTTTTCTTCTTCTTCTTCTTAATCTTCTTTTCACCTTCTTCATCATCATCTTCTTCTTCATCTCCTAATTCATCTTTGTCGTCTACATTTTCTTCTTCTTCTTCTTCTCCTCCTCCTCCTCCTCCTCCTTTTTCTTCTTCTCTTTTTTCTTCTTCTACTTCTTCTTCTTCAACTTCTTTTTCTTCTTCACCTTCTTCTCCTTCTTCTTCTTCTTCTTCCTCTTCCACTTCTTTGACTTCCTCTTTTTCTTCTTCTTCTTCTTCTTTGACTTCTTATCCTCCTTGTTCTTCTTCTTATTCTTCTTTTTCATCTTCTTCTTCCTCTTCTTTGTCTTCTTCCTCACCTTCTTATTCTTCGTTATCGTCATCATCATCATCTTCTTCTTCTACTTCTTCTTATTCTTCTTTGATTTCTTCTTCTTTTTCTTATTCTTCTTCTTCATCCGTCTCTTCTTCTTCTTCTTCTTCTTCTTCAGCTACTTCTCCTTCTTCTTCTTCTCCCACTTCTCCCTTTTTTTCTTTTTCTACTTCTTTTTCTTCTTCTTCTACTACTTCATCTTCATCATCATCTTCTTCTCCTTCTTCTTGTTCTACAACATCTTCTTCTTCTTCTTCTTCTTCTTCTTTATCTTCTTATTCTTTTTCTTCTTTTTCTTCTTCTTCTTCTTCAACTTCTTCTTCTATTACTACTACGTCCTTTTCTTCTTATTCTTCTTCTTTTTCTTTTGCTCCTCCTCGTTCTTCTTCTTCTTCTTCTTCTTTTTCTTATTCTTGTTCTTCTCTTTCTTCTTCTTCTTCTTCTTCTTCTCCTCCTCCTCCTCCTTCTTCTTCAACTTTTTCTTGTTCTTTTTCTTGTTTTTTTTTCTTCTTCTTCTTCTTAATCATCATCGTCATCATCTTCTTCCTCATCTTCTTCTTCTTCCTCTTCTTCATCTTCTTCGACTCCTTTTTCTTCTTCCTCTCCATCTCGATCTCCTTCTTTGTCTTCTTCCATTTTTTCTTCTTCTACTTCTTTGTCTTTTCTTCTTCTTCTTTGTCAAAATCATCAACTTCTTCTTCTTCTTCTCCTCCTCCTCCTTTTTCTTCTTCTACTACTTCTTCTCCTCCATTTACTTCGTCTTCTTCTTCTTCTTCTTCTTTTTCTTCTCCTTCATCTCCTTCTTCTTCAACTTCTCCTTCATCTCCTTCTTCTTCAACTTCTCCTTCTTCATTTTCTTTTTCATCATCTGCTTCTTCTTCTTCTTCTCCTTCCTCTTCATTTCATCTTATTCTTCTCCTTCTTCTTCTTCTTCTACATCTTCTTCTTCGTCTTCT
>JAIUJO010003285.1:10000-27500 GCA_023846275.1 Vanilla planifolia | reverse complement strand
AGAAGAAAAAGAAGACCTAGAAGAAGAAGAAGAAGAAGAAGAAGATGACGAGGGAGAAGAAAAAGAATGCTAAGAAAATGAGGAGGAAGAAGAAGAAGTAGATGAAGAAGAAGATGAAGAAGAAGTAGAAGAAGAAGAAGAAGAAGAAGATGAAGAAGAAGGAGAAGAAGAAGAAGAAGTAGAAGAAGAAGAAGGAGAAGAGGAAGAAGAAAAGAAAAAGGAGATGAAGAAGAAGATGTACAAGAAGAAGAAGGAGAAGAAGATGAAATGAAGAGGAAGAAAAAGAAGAAGTAGAAGAAGAAGATGAAAAAGAAAAAGAAGAAGAAGGAGAAGTTGAAGTAGAAGGAGATGAAGGAGAAGAAGAAGAATAAAAGGAAGAAGACGAAGAAGAAAAAGGAGAAGAAGAAGAAGAAGTTGAAGTCAAAGAAGAAGAAGAAGAAGAAGAAGACGAAGGAGTAAGAAAAGAAGTAGAAGAAGAAGAAGAAGAAGAAGAAGAAGAAGATAAAGAAGAAGAAGAAGATGATGATGAGGAAGAGGAAGTAGAAGAAGAAGAAGAAGTAAAAGAAGAAGAGTATGAAGAAGAAGAAGAAGAAAAAGAAGGAGAAGAAGAGAAAGTAGAAGAAGTAGAAGAAGAAGAAGAAGAAAAAGATGAAGAAGAAGAAGAAAATGATGATGAAGAAGAAGAAGACGAAGCAGAAGGAGGACGAGGAGAAGAAGAAGATGAAGAAGGAGGAGTAGAAGAAGAAAAAAGAGAAGGAGAAATAGAAGAAGAAGAAGAAGAAGAAGACAAAGAAGAAGATGATGACATGACTAAGAAAAAGAAGGAGAAGAAAAAGATGAAGAGGTAGAAGAAGAAGAAGAAGGAGATCGAGAGGAAGAAGAAAAAGGAGTCGAAGAAGAAGAAGAAGAAGAAGTGGAAGAAGATGATGATTGTGATCATTTAGAAGAAGAAGAAGAAGAACAAGAAAAAGAAGAAGAAGGAGGAGGAGGAAGAGGAGGAGGAGGAGAAGAAGAAGAAGAAGAAGAAGATTTAGACAAAGAAGAAGAAGGAGGAGAAGAAAAGGAAAAAGAAGAAGTAGAGGAGGAAGAAGAAGAAGACGAAGTCGAAGAAGAAGAAGAACAAGACGAAGAAAAAGAAGAAGATGAAGAAGAAGAAGGTGAAGAAGAAGAAGTAGTAGTCAAAGAAGAAGAAGTTGATAATGACAAAGTAGAAGAACAAGAAGAAGAGAAGAAGTTAAAGAAGAAGAAGAAGAATAAAAAGAAGAAGAAGAAGAATAAAAAGAAGAAGAAGAAGTCGAATATTAAGAAGAAGAAGAAGATGTAGAAGAAGAAGTAGAAGAAAAAAAGAAAAAAAAGAGGGAGAATTAGTAAGAGAAGATGAAGAACAAAAAGAAGAAAAGGAAGAAGAAGAAGAAGAAGAAGAAAAAGAAGAAATCAAAGAAGAAGATGAAGAAGAAGAATAAGTAGTAGAAGAAGAAGAAGTAGAAGAAGAAGAATAAGAATAAGAAGACGAACAACAAGAGAAAGAAGAGGAAGAAGAAGAAGAAAAGGAAGGAGAAGAAGAAGAACAAGGTGGAGAAGAAGATGATGAAGAAGAAGAAGAAGATGATGATGATGATGAAGTCAATGTAGAAGATGAAGAAGAAGAAGATGATGATGATGAAAAAGAAGAAGAAGAAGAAATTGAAGAAGTCAAAGAAGGAGAAGAAGAAGAAGAAGACAAAGAAGAAGAAGAAGAGGAAGATGAATAAAAGGAAGAAGACGAAGAAGAAAAAGGAGAAGATGTAGTCAAAGAAGAAGAAGAAGAAGATGATGATGATGAGGAAGAGGTAGAAGAAGAAGAAGAAGTAAAAGAAGAAGAGTATGAGAAGAAGAAGAAAAAGAAGGAGAAGAAGAGAAAGTAGAAGAAGAAGAAGAAGAAGAAAAAGATGAAAACGAAGAAGAAGACGAAGCAGAAGGAGGACGAGGAGAAGAAGAAGAATAAGAAGAAGAAGATGAAGAAGGAGAAGGAGTAGAAGAAGAAAAAAGAGAAGGAGAAATAGAAGAAGAAGAAGACAAGAAGAAGATGATGACGTGACTAAGAAAAAGAAGGGAAAGAAGGAGAAGAAAAAGACGAAGAGGTAGAAGAAGAAGAAGTAGAAGAAGAAGAAGAAGTAGAAGAAGAAGAAGAAGGAGATCGAGAGGAAGAAGAAAAAGGAGTCAAAGAAGAAGAAGTGGAAGAAGATGATGATTATGATCATTTAGAAGAAGAAGAAGAACAAGAAAAAGAAGAGGAAGACAAAGAATAGGAAGACAAAGAAGTAGAAGAAGAAAATGAAAAAGAAAAGAAGAAGAGGAGCAGGAAGAATAAGAATAAGAAGAAGAAGAAGAAGAATATGATGATGATGACGATGATGATGATGAAGAAGAAGTAGAAGAATAAGAAAGAGAAGAAGTTGAAGAAGGAAAGGAAGAAAAAAATAAAGAAAAAGAAGAAGAAGAAGAAGAAGAAGAAGAAGAAAATGAAAAAGAAGAAGAAAAGGATGAAGAAGAAGAAGAGGAAGATGATAAAGATGAAGATTAGGAAGAAGAAGAAGAAGAACTAGAAAAATGGGCGAAGAAGAAGAAGACCAAGAAGAAGAAGAAGAAGAAGAAGAAAACGAAGGTGATGTCGAAGAAGAAGAAGAAGTTGATGATTATGTTGAGGATGAAGAAAAAGAAGAAGAAGAAGAAGAACAAGCAGAAGAAGAAGTAGAAGAAGAAGAAGAAGAAGTTGAGGAAAAAGAAGAAGAAGATGATGAAGAAGAAGAAGAAGTCAAAGAAGTTGAAGAAGAAGACGAAGAAGACGAGGAAGAAGAAGATCAAGAGGAAGAAAAAGAAGAAGTAGATGAAGAGGAAAAAGAGGAAGATGAAGAAAAGAAGAAGAAGAAGAAAATAAAGAAGAAGAAGTAGAAGATGAATTAGAATAAGAATAAGAAGAAGAAGAAAAAGAAGAAGAAGGAGAAGACGAAGGGTAAGTTGAAGAAGAAGAAGAAGAGAAAGAAGAAGAAGAAGAAGATGTATAAGAATAAGAAGGAAAAGAAGAATAAAAAGAGGAAGAAGAAGAAGAAGAAGAAGGAGAAGAAGGATATGAAAAGAAGAAGAAGAAGAAGAAGAAGTAGAAGCTCAGGAAGAAGAAAAAGAAGAAGACGAAGAAAATTATGAAGAAGAAGAAACAAAAGAAGTAAGAGAATAAGAAGAAGAAGAAGATGAAGAAATAGAAGAGGAGGAAGAAGAAGAAGAAGAAGAAGAAGATGAAGAAGAAGAAGAAGATGGTGAAATAAAAGAGGAAGAAGGTGAAGAGAAGATGAAGAAGAAGGAGAAGTAGAAGAAGATGATGTTGAAGAAGAAGAGGAAGAAGAAGAAGAAGAAAAAGAAGAAGAAGACGAAAAAGAAGAAGAAGAAGAAATAGAAGAGAAAGAAGAAAAAGAAGAAGAAGAAGAAAAAAAAGAAGCAGAAGGAGATGAAGGAGAAGAAAGAGAAGATAAAGAAGCAAAAGAAGAAGAAGAAAAACAAGAAGGAGAAGAAGTAGTAGCACAAGATTAAAAAGAAGAGGAAAAAGATGAACAAGAAGAAGAAGAAGACGAAAAAGTAGGTGAAGATGAAGACAACGAAGAAGAAGAAGAAGAAGAAGAAGAAGAGGAAGAAGAAGAAGAAGAAGATGAAGAAGTAGAAGATGAAGAAGATGATGATGATAATGAAGAAGAAGTGGAAGAAGAAAAAGAAAGAGAAGAGGAAGAAGAAGACAAAAAAGTAGAAGGAGAAGGAATAGAAGATGAAAAAGAAGAAGATGAAGAAGAAAAAAAATAAGAAGAAGAAGAAGAAGAAGGAGAAGAAGAAGAAGAGGATGTCAAAGAAGAAGGAGAAAAAGAGAAAGAGGAAATACAAAAAGAAGAAGAAGAAGAAGAAGAAGAAGAAGACGAAGAAGAAGTGAAGAAGAAGGGGAAGATGAAGGAAGAAGAAGAAGAAGAAGAAGAGGAAGAAGAAGAAGGTGAAGAAGAAGTAGAAGAAGAAGAATAAGGATAAGTAGAAGAAGAAGAAGAAGACAATGAAGAATAATTACAAGAAGAAGAAGAAGAAAAAGAAGAAGAAGAAGATGATGAAGAAGAAGATTAAGAAGAAGAAGATGAAGAAGAAGATGAACAAGAAGAATAAGAAGATTAAATGGAAGAGAAAAAAGAAGAAGACAAAGAAGAAGAAGAAGAAGAAGAAGAAAAAGAAGAAGATGAAGAATAAGAAAAAGAAGAACGAGTTGTAGAAGAAAAAGAAGAAGTATTAAAATAAGAAAAACAAATAAAAGATGAAAAGACAAAGACTAATAAGAAGAAGAAGAAAATGAAGAAGAAGAAGATGATGATGAAGAAGAAGTAGAAGAAGAAGATGACGAAGTAAAAGAAGAAGAAGAAGAAGAAGAAGAAGAAGAATAAGAAGAACCTAAAGAAGAGGAGGAAGAAGAAAAAGAGAAAGGGAAGAAGAAGAAAAAGAAGAATAAGAAGACAAAGAAGAAACAAAGAAGTCAAAGAAGAAAAAGAAGAAGAAGAAGAAGGCAAAGAAGAAGTAGAAGAAGAAAAGAAGAAGAAAAAAAGAAGATAAAGAAGACGTAGAAGAAGAAGAAGAAGAAGAAGAAGAAGAAGAAGAAGACAAAGAAGATGAAGATAAAGAAGAAGTAGAAGAAGCAGAACAAGAAGAACAAGCACTAAAACAAAAAGAAGAAGAAGAATAGCAAAAAGAAGAAGAAGAAGAATAGCAAAAAGAAGAAGAAGAAGAAGAAGAAGAAGAAGAAGAAGAAAAAGAAGAAGAAGAAGTAGAAGAAGATGGAGAAGAAGAATAATATGATGAAGAAGAAGAAGGCAAAGATGAATAAGAAAAGAAGGAGAAGAAGAAGGAGAAGGAGAAGAAGAAGTAGAAGAAGAAGAAGAAGAAGAAGACAAAGAAGAAGGGGAAGAGGAAGAGGAGGAAGAAGAGCAAGAAGAAGTAGATTAATAAAAAGAAGATGAAAGAGGGGAAGAAGTGGAAGACGAAGAAGAAGAAGAAGAAAAAAGAGAAGTAGGAGATGGAGGTGGAGGAGGAAAAGAAGAGGAAGAAGAAGAAGAGAAAGAAGAAGAAGAAGAAGTAAAAGGAGAAGAAGGAGTAGAAGAACCAGAAGAAGTAGAAGGAGAAGTAGTAGAAGAAGAAGAGGAGGAGGAAGAAGAAGAAGAAGAAGAAGAAGAAGAAGAAGTGGAGGAACAAGAAGAAGAAGCCAAAAAAGAAAAAGAAGAAGAAGAAGAAGAAGAAGACAAAGAAGAAGAAGAAGAACAAGAACAAGAAAAAGAAAAAAGAAGAACAAGAAAAGGTGAAGAAGAGGAAGACAAAGAAGAGGAGGAAGTGTAAAGGGAGGTAGAAGAAGAAGAAGATGATAAAGAAGACAAGGAGAAGAAGAAGAAGAAGAGATAGAAAATAGAAGTAGAAGAAGAAGAAGATGAAGAAAAAGAAGACGAAGAAGAAGATGGCCATGAAGAAGAATAAGAGGAGATGAAGAAGAGGAAGACTGAAGAGGAAGAAGAAGAAGCGAAGGAAGAGGAAGAAGAAGAAGAAGAAGACGAAGTAGAAGAAGATGTAGAAGAAGAAGAAAAAGAAGAAGAAGAACAAGAAAAAAAAGGAATAGAAGAAGCTAAAGAAGCAAAAGAAGAAGTAAGAGAAGAAGAAGATGAAGAAGAACAATTGGAAGAAGAAGAAGAACAAGATGAAGAAGAAGAAGAAGAAGGTGAAGAAGTAAAAGAAGAAGAAGAAGAAGATGAAGAAGAAGAAGAATAATAATAATTCGAAGAAGAAGAGGAAGAAGAAGAAGTAGAACATGATGAAGAAGAAGAAGGAGATGAAGAAGAAGAAGAAGAAGAAGATGAAGAAGAAGTAGAAGAAGAGGAAGAAGAAGAAGAGAGTAGGAAGAAGGAAAAGAAGTGGAAGAAGAAGAAGAAGAAGGGGAAGATGAAGATGATGATGATGATGATGTGGAAGAAGAAGAAGAAGATTAAGAAGAAAAATAAGGAGTAGAAGAAGAAGAAGCTGATGCTGAAGAGTTAGAAGTAGAAGAGGAAGAAGAAGAAGAAAAAGAGAAAGATGATGAAGAAGAAGGAGAACAAGAATTAGAAGAAGACGAAGAAGAATAAGAAGAAGACGAAGAAGAAGAAGAATTAGATGTAGAAGAGGAAGCAGTAGAAGAAGAAGAAGAAGAAGAACTAGAAGAAGAAGGAGAAGGAGGAGAAGAAGAAGGAGAAGAAGCAGAAGGAAGAGGAGGAGGAAGAAGATGAAGAAGAAAAAGAAGAGAAGAAGGAGAAGTAGAAGAAGAAGAAGATGAAGAAGAAGAAGAAGATGATGATGATGAAGAAGAAGTAGAAGAAGAAGAAAATTAAGAAGATGAAGTAGAAGTTTAAGAAGAAGAAGAAGAGGAAGAAGTAGAAAAAGGATTAAAAAAAGAAGATAAAGAAGAAGAAGGTGAAGAAGAAGAAGAATTAGAAGTAGAAGAATAAGAAAAGAAGTAGGGGAAGAAGAAGAAAAGGTATAGAAGAAGAACTAAAAAAAGAAGTGGAAGAAGAAGAAGAAGAAGTAGAAGAAGAGAAAGAAGAAGAAGAAGAATAAGAAGAAGAAGAAGACGAAGTAAAAGAAGAAGATGATGAGGACGAAGTAGAAGATGAAGAAGATGATGGAGAAGAAGTAGAAGAAGACAAAGAAGAAGAAGGAAGAGGAGGAGGAGGAGGTGGAGGAGAAGAAGAAGAAGAAAAAGAAGAAGAAGACGAAGAAGAAGAAGAAGAAGGGCAAGAAGAAGAAGAACATGAAGAACACGATGAAGAAGAAGATGAAGAAGAACAATAAGAAGAAGTCAAAGTAGAAGAAGAAAAAGAAGAAACAGAAGAAGAAGAGGAAGAATAAAAAGAAAGAGATGACAAAGAAGAAGAAGAAGAAAAAGAAGAAGAAGAAAAAAAAGAAAAAGAAGAAGAAAAAGTTCAAGAAGTAGAAGGCAAAGAAGATGAAGGAGAAGTTGAAGAAGTAGAAGACGAAGAAGAAGAAGAAGAAGAAGAAGAGGAAGAAGAAGAAGAAGATGAATCAGATGAAGGTAAAGAAGATGAAGTACAACAAGAAGAATAAGAAAAAGATGAAGAACAAGAAAAAGGAAAAGAAAAAAGTTGGAAGGCAAAGATGAAGAGGGAGAAGAAGAAGCAGAAGCAGAAGAAGAAGGATAAGAACATGAAGAAGAAGAAGAACTAAAAGAAAAAGAAAGCAAAAAAAAGATTAACAAGAACAAGAAGAAGAAGAAGAAGAAGAAAACAAAGGAGAAGAAAATGAAGAAGAAGAAGAAGTAGAAGAAGAAGAAGAAGAAGAAGATGTCATAGTTGAAGAAGAAGAAGAAGATGGAGAAGAATAAATAGAAGAAAATAAAGAGGAAGAAAAGGTGCAAGGAGAAGAAGAAGGAGAAGGAGCAGAAGAAGAAGAAGATGATGAATATGAAGAAGAAGAAGAAGAAGAAGAAGAAGAAGAAGAAGAAGAAGAAGAAGAAGAAGAGGAAGAAGAAGAAGAAGAAGAAGAAGAAGAAGAGGAAGAAGAAGAAGAAGAGGAAGAAGAAGAAGAAGAGGAAGAAGAAAAAGAAGAAGAAGAAGAAGAAAAAGAAGAAGAAGAAGAATAATAAAGGGATGAAGAAGAAGAAGAAGAACAAGAGACAAAGAAGAGGTAGGCAAAGAAGAGGTGGTTGAAGAAGGGTAAGAATAAGAAGAACAAGAACAACAAGACGAAGAAAAGGACAAAGAAGAAGAAGAAGAGGAAGAAGGCAGAGGAGAAGAAGAAGAAGGAGAAGAAGAAGAAGAAGCAGAGGAAGGAGAGGAAAAAGAAGGAGAAGAAGTGGAAGTAGAAGGAGAAGAAGATGAAGAAGAAGAAGAAGATTACGAAGATGATGATGAAGAAGAAGAAAATGAAGAAGAAAAAGCAGTAGAAGAAGACAAAGAAGAAGAAGAAGAAGGAGGAGATCAAGAAGAAAAAGAAGAGGAAGTAGAAGGAGAAGAAGAAGAAGAGGGAGACGAGGAAGATGAGGACGAAAAAGTAGTAGTAGTAGAAAATGAAGAAGAAGAAGAAGAAGAAGAAGAAGAAAAAGAAGATGAAGAAGAAGAAGTAGACAAAGAAGAAGAAGAAGAAAGAGAAGAAAAAGAAGAAGGAGAAGAAGAAGAAGTTGAAGAAGAAGAAGAAGAAGAAAATAAAGAGGAAGAATAAGAAGAAGTAAGTAACGAAGAAGAATAAAACAAGAAGAAGAAGAAGAAGAAGAAGAAGAAGACAAAGAAATGGAAGAAGAAGGTGAAGAAGAAGTAAAAGAAGAAGAAGATGAATAAGAAGAATAAGATGAAGAAGAAACAAAGTAGAAGAAGTTGGTGAAGAAGAAGAAGGAGAAGAAGAAGAAAAAGGAGGAGGAGGAGCGGGAGGAGTAGTTGTAGGAGGAGGAGAAGGAGGAGGAGGAGGAGAAGAAGAAGAAGAAGAAGCAAAGCAATAACAAGAAGAAGTAGAAGGAGAAGAAGGAGGAGGAGAAGGAGAAGAAGAAGAAGAAGAAGAAGAAGAAGAACAAGTAGAGGAAAAAGAAGAAGACGAAGAAGAAGAGGAAGATGATGAAAATGAAGAAGAAAAAAAGAAGATAAAGAGCAACAAGAAGAAGAAATGGTCGATGAAGACAAACAAGTAGAAGAAAAAGAGGAAGAAGAAGGAAAAGTAGTAGAAGAAGAAGAAGAAGGAGACGAAGAAGAAGAAGCAGAAGAAAAAGAAGAAGAAAATGATGAAGAAGAAGAAAAAGAAGAAGAAGAAGAAGAAGGAGGAGTAGGAGGAGGAGAAGGAGAAGAACGAGAAGAAGAGAAACAAGAAGAAGAAGGAGAAGAAGAAGAAGAAGAAGAAGAAGAAGAAGAAGAAGTAGAAGAAGAATAACAAGATGGTGATGATGATGATGACGTAGAAGACGAAGAAGAAGAAGAAAAAGATAAGAAGAAGAAAAATAAGAGAAAGAGGAAGAAGAAGACAAAGAAGAAGAGGAAGAAGAAGAAGTTGAAGAAGCAAAAGAAGGAGGAGAAGAGGAAGATGAAGAAAAAGAAGAAAGAAGCAGAAGAAGAAGAAGAAGAAGAAAAAGATGAAAAGAAGAAGAAGAAGAAGAAGAACAAAAGGAAGAACACAAAGAGGAAGTAGAGGAAGAAGAAGAACAAGCAGAACTACAAGAAGAAAGAAAAGAAGACAAAGAAGAAGATGAAGAAAAAGAAGTAGAAGAATAAGAAGAAGAAGAAGGAGACAAAGAAGAAGAAGTAGAAGTAGGGGAAGAAAAAGAAGAAGAAGACAAAGAAGAAGAATAAGAAGAAGAAGAAGACGAAGAAGGAGAAGAAGTAGAAGAAGAAGAAGAAGAAGTAGAATAAGAAGAAGAAGAAGAAGATGGAGAAGAAGGAGATGAAGGATAAGAAAGAGAAGTAGAAGGAGAAGGAGAAGAAGAAGATGATGGTGATGATGATGAAGAATAAGAAGAAGAAGGGGAAGAAGAAGAAGAAGAAGAAGAAAAAGAAGAAGTAGAAGATGGTGGAGTAGAAGAAGGAGAAGAAGAAGACGGAAATGAAGAACAAGAAGGAGAAGACGAAGAAGATGATGAAGAAGAAGAGAAGAAAAAGAAGAAGAAGAGGAAGAACGAGAAGGAGAAGAAGAAGAAGGAGATGAACAACAATAAGAAGAAGATGAAGAAAATGATGAAGAAGAAGAGAAAAAAAAGTAAGAAGAAGAGGAAGAAGAAGAAGAAGAAGAAGAAGAAGGAGAAGTAGGAGAAAGAGAAGAAGAAGACAGAGAAGAAGAAGAAAATGAAGACAAATAAGAAGAAGAAGAAGAAGAAGGGGAGGAAAAAGGAGAACACGAAGAAGAAGAAGAAGAAGATGAAGAAGAAGAAGAAGAAGAAGACGAAAAGAGAAGAGGAGGAGGAGAAGAAGAATAAGAAGAAGAAAAAGAAGAGGAAGAAGAAGAACAAGAAGAAGAAGATGAAGAAGTAGAAGAAGATGTAGAAGAAGATGAAGAGGAAGAAGAAGAGAAGGGGAAGAAGAAGAAGAAGAAGAAGAAGAAGAGAAGAAGAACAAGAAGAAAGCGAAGAAGAAGAAGACGAAGTAGAAGAAGAAGAAAAGACGAAGAAGAAGAAAAAACAAAGTGAAGAAGGAGAAATAGGAAGAAAAATGAGAAGAAGAAGAAGAATTTGGAATAGAAGAAAAAGATGAAGATGAAGAAGAAGAAAAAGATGGAGAAGAATAAGAAGTACAAGAAAAAAAAGGAGAAGGGGAAGATGAAAAAGAAGTAGAAGAAGGTGGAGAAAAAGAAGAAGAAGATGAAGGAAGAGACAAAGAAGAAGAAGAAGAAGAAGAAGAAGAAGAAGAAGATGAAGAAGAAGAAAAGCAAGTTGAATATGTGGAAAACAAAGGAGAAGAAGAAGAAGAAGAAGAAGAAGAAAACGAGGAAAAAGAAGAAGTCGAAGAAGAAGAGGAACAACAAGAAGACAAAGAAGAAGATTAAGAAGAAGTAGAAGAAGAATAAGTAGGAGAAGAAGACGAGGAGGAGGAGGAAGAAGAAGGAGAATAAGAATAATAAAAATAATAATAAAAAGAAGAAGAAGGATGAGAAGAAGGAGAAGGAGAAGAAGTTGAGGAAGAAGAAGAAGAAGAAGAAGGAGAAGAATAAGAGGAATAAGATGATGATGATTGTGATGGTGATGAAGAAGAAAAAGAATAAGAAGAAGAAGATGAAGGAGAAGAAGAAGAAGAAGAAGAAGAAGAAGAAAGAGGAGAGGACGAAGACAAAGAAAAAGAGAAGAAGATGAAGAAGAAGAAGAAGAAGAAGAAGAAGAAGAAGAAGAAGAAAAAGATGGAGTGTAAGAAAAAGATGAAGAAGATGAAGAAGATGAAGAAGATGAAGAAGAAGAAGAAGATGAAGGAGGAAGAGTCAAGGAAGAAGAAGAAGAAGAAGAAGAAGAAGAAGACGAAGTAGAAGAAGAAGAAGAAGACGAAGTAGAAGAAGAAGAAGAAGTTGACAAAGAAGAAGAAGAGGAAGAAGAAGAAGAAGAAGAAGAAGAGGAAGAAGAAAAAGGAAGAAGAAGAAGAAGAAGAAGAATATGAAGAAGAATAAGAAGAAAACGAAGAAGAACAACAACAAGAAGAAGAAAGCCAAGAAGATGAAGAAAAACAAAAAAAAGGAATAAGAAGAAGAAGAAGATGATGATAATGATGATAATGAAGTAGGCAAAGATGAAGAAGAAGAGGAAGAAGAAGAAGAATAAGAAGGAGAATAGGAAGATGAAGAATAATAAGAAGAGGAAGAAGAAGAAGAAGAAGAAGTCGAAGAAGTTGAAGAAGAAGAAGACAAAGAAGAAAAAGAAGAAAAAGAAGAAAAAGAAGGCGAAAAAGAAGACGAAGAAGTAGAAAAAAAAGAAGAAAACAAAGAAGAAGAAGAAGAAGAAGAAGAGGAAAAAGAAGGAGAAGAATAAGAAGAATAAAAGAAAGAAAAAGAAAAAGAAAAAGAAGAAAAAGAAGTAGAGAAAGAAGAAGAAGAATAAGACGAAGAAGAACAAGTGGAAGAAGAAAAAGAAGAAAAGGAAGAAAAGAAGAAGAAGAAGAAGAAGAAGATGAAGAATACAAAGAAGAAGAAGTAGCAAACAAGGAAGAAGAAGAAGAAGAAGAAGAAGAAGAAGAAGAAGAAGAACACAAAGAGGTAAAGAAGATGAAGATGCAAAGAAGAAAAAGAAGAAGGAGAAGAAAAAGAAGAAGAAGAAGTAGAATAGAAGCGAAGAAGAAGAAAACGAGGAACAAGAAGAAGAAGAAGAAGAAGAAGAAGGAGAAAAAGAAATAAGAGAAGAAGAAGAGGAAGACAAAGAAGTTTAAAAGAACAAGAAGAAGATGAAAAAGAAGAAGAAGAAGTGATGAGGAAAACGAAGAAGTAGAAGAAGAAGAAGAAGAAGAGGTTGTCGTCGAAGAAGATGATGGAGAAGAAGAAAACGAACAAGAAGAAGAAGACGAAGAAGAAGAAGAACAAGCAAAGAAGGAGTAGAAGAAGAAGAAGATGAAGAAGAAGAAGTTGAAGAAGTGGAAGAGGAAGACGAAGAAGAGAAGATGAAGAAGAAGAAGAGGAAGATGAAGTAGTAGAAGAAGAAAAGAAGAAGAAGAAGAAGAAGACGTAGTCGAAGACAAAGAAGAAGGAAGAAGGGAAGAACAAGAAGAAGAAAAAGAAGAAGAAGAAGAAGAAGATGATGAAGAAGAAAAAGAAGAAGACAAAGAAGAAGAAGAAGAAAAAGAAGTAGAAGAAGAAAAAGAGGAATGAGAAGAAGAAGAAGAGGAAGAAGAAGAAGAACAAGAAGAAAAGAAGAAGAAGAAGAAGAAGATGGAAAAGAAGAAGAGGAAGAACACGAAGAAGTTGAGGAAGAAAAAGAACATGAAGGAGAATAAAAAAAGAAGTAGAAGATAAAGAAGAAGATGAAGAAGAAGAAGAAAAGAAGAACAAGAAGTAGAAGAAAAAGAAGAAAAAGATGAAGCAGACAAAGAAGAAGGATTAGAAGAAGAGAAAGTAAATGATGATGAAGATGAAGAAGAAGAAGAAGAAGAAAAAAATTAGTAGTGGTAGTAGTAGTAGAAGAAGAAGAAGAAAGAAAAGGAGGAGAAGAAGGAAAAGAAGAAGAAGAGGAAGAAGAAGAAGAAGAAGACGACGAAGAAGAAGAAGAAGAATAAGAAGAAGAAGAAAAAAGAGAAGAAGTGGGAGATGGAGGAGCAGGAGGAGAAGAAGAGGAAGAAGAAGAAGAGGAGGAAGAAGAAGAAGAAGAAGAAGAAAAAGGAGAAGAAGGAGTACGTGAACAGCAAGAAGTAGAAGGAGAAGTAGTAGAATTTGTAGTAGAAGAAGAAGAAGAGGAAGAAGAAGAAGAAGAAGAAGAAGTTAAGGAACAAGAAGAAGAAGCCAAAAAAGAAAAAGAAGAAGAAGAAGAAGAAGAGGAAGAAAAAGAAAAGAAGAGGAAGAAGACGAAGAAGAAGAACAACAACAACAAGAAAAAGAAAAAAAAGAACAAGAAAAGGTGAAGAAGAGGAAGACAAAGAAGAGGAAGTAGTGTAAAGGGAGGAAGAAGAAGAAGATGATGATAAAGAAGACATGGAGATGAAGAAGAAGAGGAGATAGAAAAGTAGAAGAAGAAGAAGAAGAAGATGAAGAAAAAGAAGACGAAGAAGAAGAAAAAGACCATGAAGAAGACTAAGAGGAAGACAAAAGAGGAAGATGAAGAAGAGGAGGAGGAGGAGGAGGAAGAAGAAGAAGAAGAAGAAGCAGAAGAAGAAGAAGAAAAAGAAGAAGAAGTAGAAGAAGAAGATGTAGAAGAAGACGAAAAACAAGAAGAAAAAGAAGAAGAAGAAGAACAAGAAAAAGGAATAGAAGAAGAAGAAGAAGCAGGAGAAGAAGTAGGAGAAGAAGAAGACAAAGAAGAAGAAGAAGAAGAAGAAGAAGAAGAAGAAGAAATTGTTGATGATGATGAAGGAGAAGAAGGATGAGGAGGAAGAGGAGGAGAAGAAGAACAAGAAGAGAAAAAAGAAGTAGAAGAAGACGAAGAATAATAAGAGTAAGAATAAGAAGAAAGAAAAAGAAGCTGAGGATGAAGAAGGAGGAGAAGAAAAAGGTGAAGAAGTAAAAGAAAAAGAAGAAGAAGATGAAGAAGAAGAAGAAGAAGAAGAAGAAGAAGAAGAGGAGTAAGAAGAAGTAGAACATGATGAAGACAAAGAAGGAGATAAAGAAGAAGAAGAGCAAGAAGAAGAAGAAGTAGAAGAAGAGGAGGAAGAAGAAGGAAAACAAGTGAAAGAAGAAGAAGAAGAAGGGCAAGAAGAAGATAATGATGATGATGATGTGGAAGAAGAAGAAGAAGATGAAGAAGAAAAACAAGAAGTAGAAGAAGAAGAAGATGATGCTGAAGAGTTAGAAGTAGAAGAGAAAGAAGAAGAAGAAAAATTGGAAGATGATGAAGAAGAAGGAGAACAAGAAAAAGAAGAAGACGAAGAAGAAAAAGAATTAGACGTAGAAGAGGAAGTAGAGGAAGAAGAAGAAGAACCAGAAGAAGAAGGAGAAGGAGGAGAAGAAGAAGGAGAAGGAGGAGGAGAAGAAGAAGAAGAAGAAGAAGAAGAAGAGAAGAAGAAGGAGAAGAAGAAGAAGAAGAAGAAGATGATAATGATGATGATGATGAAGAAGAAGAAGAAGAAAATTAAGAAGATGAAGAAGTTGAAGAAGAAGAAGAAGACAAAAAAGAAGAAGAAGAGGAAGAAGTTGAAGAAGAAGAAGAAGAATTAGAATTAAAAGAATAAGAAAAGAAGTAGGGGAAGAAGAAGAAAAAGTATATAAGAAAAACTAAAAGAAGAAGAAGAAGAATAAGAAGAAGAAGAAGAAGACGAAGTAAAAGAAGAAGATGATGAGGATGAAGTAGAAGATGAAGAAGATGATGGAGAAGAAGTAGAACAAGAAGAAGAAGAAGAAGAAAAGAAGGAGGAGGAGGAGGAGAAGAAGAAGAAGAAAAACAAGAAGAAGACGAAGAAGAAGAAGGGCAAGAAGAAGAAGAAGAAGAAGAAGAAGAAGAAGAAGAAGAAGAAGAACATGAAGAACACAATGAAGAAGAAGATGAAGAAGAACAATAAGAAGAAGTCAAAGTAGAAGAAGAAAAAGAAGACAAACAAGAAGAAGTGGAAGATTAAGAAGAAGGAGATGACAAAGAAGAAGAAGAAGAAGAAGAACAAGAACAAGAAAACGAAGAAGAAGAAGAAGGCAAAGAAGATGAAGGAGAAGGTGAAGAAGTAGAAGATGAAGAAGTAGAAGAAGAAGAAGATGATGAAGAAGAAGAAGAAGAAGAAGAAGTAGATGAAGGAAAAGAAGCAGAAGTACAACAAGAAGAATAAGAAAAAGAAGAAGAACAAGAAAAAGGAAAAGGAAAAGAATTGGAAGCCAAAGATGAAGAGGGAGAAGAAAGAGGAGGAGAAGAAGAAGCAGAAGAAGGAGAAGGATAAGAAGATGAAGAAGAAGAAGAACTAAAAGAAAAAGAAAGCGAAAAAAAAAGAAGAACAAGAACAAGAACAAGAAGAAGAAAACGAAGGAGAAGAAAATGAAGAAGAAGAAGAAGAAGAAAAAGAAGGGTAAGAAGATGAAGAGGAAAAAAAGGAATAAGAAGTAGAATAAAAAGAAGAAGATGATGAAGAAGAAGGAGAAGAAGAAGAACGAGAAGGATAAAATGAGGAAGAAGAAGAAGAATAAGGAGAAGAAGTAGAAGAAGGAGAAAATGAAGAAGAAGAAGAAGAAGAAGATGAAGAAGAAGCAAAAGAAGAAAAAAAGAGAAGAAGAAGACGAAGGGGAAGAAAAATAACAAGAAGAAGAACAAAAAGAAGAAGAGGAAGAATTAGAAGTAGAAGCAGAAGAATTAGAGGAATAATAAGGTCAAGAAGAAGAAAAAGAAGAGTAAGAACGTGAAGAAGGAAAAAAGGAATAAGAAGTAGAACAAGAAAAAGAAGAAGAAGAACAAGAACAAGAAAGAGAAATTGAGGAAGAAGAAGAAAAAGAAAAAGAAGAAGAAGAAGAAGGAGAAAATGAAGAACAAGAAGAAAAGAGAAGAACAAGAAGAAGAAGAAGTCGAAGAAGATGAAAGGGAAGAAGAAGAAGAAGAAGAAGAAGAAAAAGAAGAAGAAGAAGAACATGAATATGAAGAAGAAAAAGAAGAAAAATATGAAAAGAAGAAGAAGGAGAAGAACTAGAAGAAGGAGCAGGAGAAGAAGAAGAAGATGAAGAAGAAGAAGAAGAAGAAGAAATAGTAGAGGAGAAATATAGTGAAGACGAAGAAGATGAAACAGTAGAATAAGAGAAAGAAGAAAAAGAAGAAGAAGAGGATAGAGACGAAGAAGAAGAAGAGGAAGAAAATGATGAAGAAGAAGAAGAAGAAGAAGAAGAAGAGAAGAAGAAGATGATGAAGAAGAAAAAGAAGTAGAAGAAGAAGAAGAAGAAGAAGAAAAAGTAGCAGTAATAGAAGAAGAAGAAGAAGATGAAAAAGAACAAGAAGTAGAAGAAGAGGAAGAAGAAGAAGAAGAAGAAGAAGAAGAAGAAGAAGAAGATGATGATGAAGAAGAAGAAGAAGAAGAAGAAGAAGAAAAAGAAGTAATGGAAGAAGGAGAAGAAGGAAAGGAAGAAGGAGGAGGAGGAGGAGAAGAAGAAGAAGAAGGCGAAGTAGAAGATGATGAAGAAGAAGACGACGAAGAAGAAGATGATGAAGAAGAAGAAGAAGAAGCAAAAGTTGGAGAAGAAAAAGAAGAAGATGATGAAGTAGTAGTAGTAGTAGAAGAAGAAGAAGGCGAAGAAGAAGGAGAAGAAGACGAAGAAGAATAAGGAGACAAAGAAGCAAAAAAAAAGAAGAATAATAATAAGAAGACAAAGAAGAAGAACAAGAATAAGAATAAGAATAAGAATAAGAATAAGAAGAAGACAATGATGATGATGAAAAAGAAGGAAAAGAAGAAGAAGAAGAAGAATATGGAGAAGAAGAAGAAGGAGAAGAAGAAGAAGCAAAAGGAGATGAAGATGAAGATGAAGATGATGGAGTTGAAAAAGAAGGAGAAAAAGGAGTAGGGAGAGAAGAAGAAGAAGAGGAAGAAGAAGAAAAAAAAGATGAAGACGAAGAAAAAGAAGATGAAGACGAAGAAGAAGAAGAAGAAGAAGAAGAAGAAGAAGAAAATGAAGATGAAGTTGAAGAAGAAGAAGAAGAAGACAAAGAAGAAGAAGAAGATGAAGAAGAAGATGTTGAAGAAGAAGAAAAAGAACAAGAAATAGAAGAAGAGAAGGAAGAACAACAAAAAGAAGATGAAGAAGAAAAGGAAGTAGAAAAGAAGAAGAAGAAGAAGAAAAAGAAAGAGAAGAAGAAGGAGAAGGACAAAGAGAAGAAGAAGGAGAAGAAGATGAAGAATAATAAGTTGAAGAAGAAGAAGAAAAAGAAGGAGTAGAAGAAGAAGAAGAAGAAGAAGAAAAAGAAGAATGAGAAGAAAAAAGAGAAGGATACGAAGAAATAGTAGGAAAACTAGAGGAAGATGAAGAAGAAGAAGAAGAAGAAGCAGAAGAAGAAGAACAAGAAGAAATAGAAGAAGTAGAAGAACTAAAATAAAAAAAAAAGAGAAGGAAGAAGAGGAAGAAGAAAAAGATGAAGAAGAAGAGGACAAAGAAGAAGAAATAGAAGAACAGGAAAAAGAAGGAGAAGAATAAGAGGAAGAAGAAAAAGATTAAGAAGATGAAGATGAGGAAGAAGTGAAAGAAGAAGAAGAGGAGGAAGAAGAAGAAGAAGAAGAAGAAGAAGAGAAAGAGGAAGAAGAAGAAGGAGAAGACGAAGAAAACGAAGAAGAGATGAAGAAGAAGAAGAAGACGAAGAAGAGGAACAAGAAGAGAAAAAATAAGAAGAAGAAGAAGAAGAAGAAGAGATAGAAGT